>SJXQ01005012.1:79865-115457 GCA_006408695.1 Aepyceros melampus | reverse complement strand
AAGAGAAGAGGGAGGAGGGAGTTAGAGGTGACCCGAATGAGATGAGGTGGAATCAAAAGAGGAGAGAGCAAGCTAGCCAGTAATCACTTCCCTATGTGCTCTCCACAGTCTGGACTGCTGAGAGATGTTCACGGAGTTATACAGAGGAGAAGAGGGAGGAAGGAGACAGAGGTAGCCAGGAGGATAAAGGGGGGAATCAAAAGGAGAGAGACAGATCCAGCCAGTAATCAGTTCCCTAAGTGGTCTCCACAGTCCAGAACATACAAAGAGATTCACAGAGTTGGGTAGAGAAGAGAAGGAGGGAGGAGATAGAGGCGACCTGGTGGAGAAACAGGAGAGTCCAAAGGGAGAGAGAGCAGTCAAGCCAGTAATCTCACTCCCAAGTAAAAATGGGTACTGAAGACTCGGTTCTTAAAGATACAAAATTGATAACAAATACCAAAAAGTTAGTTAAGTCGCTCAGTCATGTCGACTCTTTGCAACCCCGTGGACTGTAGCCCACCAGGCTCCTCCATCCATGGGATTCTCCAGGCAAGAATACTGGAGTGAGTTGCCATTTCCTTCTCCAGGGGATCTTCCTGACCCAGTGATCGAACTCAGGTCTCCTGCATTAGAGGCAGACGCTTTAACCTCTGATCCACTAGGGAAGCAAATACCAAAAAGCAAAGATTAAAAATCTAGAGTAGAGGTTGGGTTCTCAAAAATACAATATTAAGAAAAAAAACAAAGTCACAAAAATTATAAAAGATATATATGTGAAGTTTGCTTTAAAAAATAGTCTTTTTTTGCAAAGTAATAGTAGGTTATAAAAATGAAAACTAAAGGCATAATAGGGAGAAATATCAACAACCTCAGATATGCAGATGACACCACCCTTATGGCAGAAAGTGACGAGGAACTAAAAAGCCTCTTGAAAGTGAGAGAGGAAAGTGAAAAAATTGGCTTAAAGCTTAACATTCAGAAACTAAGATCATGGCATCTGGTCCCATCACTTCATGGGAAATAGATGGGGAAACAGTGGAAACAGTGGCAGACTTAATTTTGGGGGGCTCCAAAATCACTGCAGATGGTGACTGCAGCCATGAAATTAAAAAATGCTTGCTCCTTGGAAGGAAACCTAGATAGCATATTGAAAAGCAGAGACATTACTTTGCCAGCAAAAGTCCATCTAGTCAAGGCTATGGTTTTTCCTGTGGTCATGTATGGATGTGAGAGTTGGACTATGAAGAAAGCTGAGCACTGAAGAATCGATGCTTTTGAACTGTGGTGTTGGAGAAGACTCTTGAGAGTCCCTTGGACTGCAAGGAGATCCAACCAGTCCATTCTGAAGGAGATCAACCCTGAGATTTCTTTGGAAGGAATGATGTTAAAACTGAAGCTCCAGTTCTTTGGCCACCTCATGCGAAGGGTTGACTTATTGGAAAAGACCCTGATGCTGGGAGGGATTGGGGGCAGGAGGAGAAGGGGATGACAGAGGATGAGATGGCTGGATGGCATCACTGACTTGATGGATATGAGTTTGAGTGAACTCTGGGAGCTGGTGATGGACAGGGAGGCCTGGCGTGCTGGGATTCATGGGGCCGAAAAGAGTCGGACATGACTGAGCGACTGAACTGAACTGTGAGGACTAAAAAATAAAAAAAAAATTATTTTTTAAATTAAAAAAATGATAATAGTAAAAATTTATAGGATTTTCTCTGGTGTTGATGATTTGGACAGTGTGAAGTCAGTTCATTTCAGATAGTTCCTTGATCCAGCTTATACTTCTCAAAATCTATAGGCCCCTTCCTATGTAGTCAGTGCTAACTACAGAGTTTTAATCTATTTCACCTGTCACTTCCAAGGCAGTTCCCTCTTGTTTGTTTTAGCTTCTTCTGTTTGCTGGTATCTTCAGTGTCTAATTTCCACCCTGACACAAGGGGGCGGTGGTGGACACTTTTTTCGTCGTGCTTTGGAGAGGGAGGAACACTGCAAACAAATATCACTGGTGTGTGCTCACAGTGTCTTGGCCACACTGGGTTTGCCCCCACTCACAGCGTGTGTGCTTTCCCTGTCTACACTGCTTAGGCTCTAGGTTGCCCTGCCAGGAACTGTCCAAGGCTGGCCCTGGGTTGTATGCACTTCTCAGTTCTAAGCCACTCAGGTTCAGGTACTTGGGTACTCCGCAAAGGTGCAGTCTTGGTTGGGCCTGCATTTTGTACCCTTCCCACGTCTGAACAGCTCAGGTGACCAGATGCTTGGCGAGCGTGGTCTCTGCAACTTATCGCCTCCCCTGTTCCTGCTGCTTGGTTTTCTGGGTGTACAACTGGCGCACCTTCTCAGGTATGCCATGTGTCTCTTCTGGGGAGCTGATCTCTGGCTGCGACCCTCCCGGTGGATGCCAACCATCCAGAATCCCAAGAAGTCTTGTTTAGCAACGAAGCCTACTTTCAGTTTGGTAGAGGATGCCTCTCTGGGGCCACAATTGCCCCCTTCTGGCTCTGGCTGCCCTCGCCTGCCTGTCTCCAGTGGGGGATGTGCCGGTCTGCAGCCGGCTAGCTCTGCTCAGTCCTTTGTTCTGTGAGTGGGCCTGGTGGTGTCTTGCTGCTGCTGCTAAGTTGCTTCAGTCGTGTCCGACTCTGTGCGACCCCAGAGACGACAGCCCACCAGGCTCGCTCATCCCTGAGATTATCCAGGCAAGAACAGTGGAGTGGGTTGTCATTTCCTTCTCCAATACAGGAAAGTGAAAAGTGAAAGTGAAGTCGCTCAGTCGTGTCAACTCTACAAGACCCCATGGACTGCAGCCTACCAGGCTCCTCCGTCCATGGGATTTTCCAGGCAAGAGTACTGGAGTAGAGTGCCACTGTGTCTTAGGTTAGGGCTTTTCCGGTGATAACCATCTCACAGTCTGGTTTGGTTTGCTATCTCAGGTTAGTTCCCTCAGATCGCCCTTGGGGCATTCAGGCCTCCCTGCCCAGCCCCCACTTGCTAGTGGCGGATGCGGGCGTTTGTGCTGCTTTTCCACTGGGAGTTACCGTTTGGCACATAATCTGTGGGTTTTAATTATTTATTTATTTTTCCTCCCAGTTATATTGCCCTCTGAGGTTCCAAGGCTCACCACAGACTCACCAGTGAGTGTTTCCTGGTATTTGGAAACTTCTCTCTTTTTTAAGACTCCCTTCCCAGGACAGATCTCCGTCCCTACCTCTTTTGTCTCTCTTTTTGTCATTTATATTTTTTTCCTACCTCCTTTTGAAGACAATGGGCTGCTTTTCTGGGTGTCTGATGACCTCTGCCAGCATTGACGTTGTTTTTTGTCTACATGTACTTTTAAATCTCTATAATTCCTATCTTAAAGAACACAAAGGGATAGAATCATGGGTTAACCACTTGTGATTACTTTTTTTGCCTGGATTCTTTGTCTAATAAACATAGCATGTTTTTCCCTTAGGCTCAGTTTCATGAGGTTAACATCCACTATATCTGGCTTCTCTGATCTTGTCCTGTCTTTGATTCTGATTCTAGATCTGACATGTTATTGTTATCACTGGGAAATGATAAGAAAGAATACTAAAATATATTATATATAGTTATATATAATATATATCATATATTAATAATATTCAGTTCAGTCGCTCAGTCGTGTCAACTCTGTGACCCCATCGACTGCAGCATGCCAGGCTTCCGTGTCCATCACCAACTCCTGGAGCTTACTCAAACTCATGTCCATTGAGTCAGTGATGCCACCCAACCATCTCATCCACTGTTGATGATAGAAATATTAAGAATATAAATGTAATTATTAAAATATGTATATAATATGACCTCAGCTTCTTTTTCTTGCTTAGTTACTCAAGTCCTGTGTATAATAGCTCTGAGGAGCCCATTTGGGTAGATCATACTCATGCCCCAGAAAAGCTATGAAATGTGTTGACCATATCTTGTCCTATCCTCATATCTTCAGGCAAAAGCTCTTGCTTCCTAATCGAGAATTCTTCTGGCTGGTACCAGGATATATTCAGAGACATCTTTTATATTCATCTTTAGTATTTTGGGGGCTTCCCTGATAGCTCAGCTGGTAAAGAATCCGCCTGCAATGTGGGAGATCTGGGTTCAATCCCTGGGTTGGAAGATCCCCTGGAGAAGGGAAAGGCTACTCACTCCAGTATTCTACCCTGGAGAATTCCATGGACTGTATAGTCCATGGGGTTGTAAAGAGTTGGACACAACTGAGTGAATTTCACTTCATGTAGTATTTTCATTATTGATTTATTAGTTATCAAGAACTCTTATATGAGGCCATAGTCATCACTTGACTGAAGAAGTGTGGCAAGGAGGCACTTGTTCACCACCAAAAATTATTATTAAGTTGGGAGTTCAAAGATCTTGGACTTAATGTTGGGTGCACTGATCATTGGGATACATGAATTTGGATTGACTCTCTGTATAGAAGCCATGAGTACATTTTCATTTGTATGTGGAATAGTGGCATTATATTAGTTGAAAGTGTTTTGTGAATGATGTGGGCTATGAAGTTCATTGGAGAAGGCAATGGCACCCCACTCCAGTACTCTTGCCTGGAAAATCCCATGGATGGAGGAGCCTGGTAGACTGCAGTTCATGGGGTCGCTAAGAGTTGGGCACAACTGAGTGATTTCACTTTCATGCATTGGAGAAGGAAATGGCAACCCACTCCAGTGTTCTTGCTTGGAGAATCCCAGGGACAGAGGAACCTAGTGGGCTGCCGTCTATGGGGTAGCACAAAGTCGGACACAACTGAAGCGACTTAGCAGCGGCAGCAGCATGAAGTTCATATGTTATTTTGTCTGTTCAATATATATTCCCAATTATTCTAGATTTCCTTTAAGGAAACAGCTCTCTCTCTCTCAGTCCATAGGTTTGTGCAGAGATGTCCCATTCCCTGGTTCAAAGAGGAGGTGAATTAGGCCAGTGAACCAGCCTTTGGAATTACAGTGGAACTATTGGGAACAATGTACTCTCTTCTTCTAGACTGATAATCTAGTGAGGTGCAAATGTGGACCTTCCAGTGATAAACACAGTGCTTGAGTGCCAGCAAATAGCTGTGCCTGAAATGAAAGCTTGCATGGACCCTTCAACAATGTGACCTAATACATGCCCTTCTTCCTTAAACCAGTTTATTTTTAATTCTGTCACTTATAACCAGAAGAATTCTGACAAATAGATACCCATATCCTATAATGCCCCCCACTGCCCACATTATACTTATGCTAAGAATAGTTTACTGATAGTAGCTTTGGTTTTTTCTCAGATCTATTGATATTTTTCCCTTCTACATTTATTTCTCCTTATCTGATCTGCTTTTAAGCTACATGTGAGAAGCCAATTCCCACCCTGTTTGTTGATGCAGCTTGTTTTTAAGCATTGCCTTGTGCAAAGAACTATTCTGGATAGTCCTAAAGGGAGAAGGAATAGAGGTGAAGGCTTGGAGTTGGAAAACACAGGAGAAGGCTAAATGGGAGAGAAGTCTGGGAAACTCCATGGGAGACCTAAAAGACTAAATAGAAGGAAGGGCATTCAATTAGAAAGCAATTTCTATTTTGTTGCCCACCCTGTACCCTTTCAGTGCTCCAGGGAATATGGCAGAACCCCAGAAGGAAATGACTGGGTGGTACAATGAAGGAGATATAAGACATGTCTCCTGCATTGGCAGGCAGATTCTTTACCACTGAGCCACCCAGGAAGCCATATATACATACATACTTACAGACACACATACACACACACATGGTGATATACATATATATTTATGTATATGTATATCACCATGTATATGTATATTGGAGTGGGTAGCCATTTCCTTCTCAGGGGAACTTCCCAACCCAGGGATTGAACCCAGGTCTCCTACACTGCAGGCAGATTCTTTACCGCCGTCTAAGCCACTTGCTACTGCTAAGTCACTTCAGTCGTGTCTGACTCTGTGCGACCCCAGAGATGGCAGAACTCCTGTCCCTGGGATTCTCCAGGCAAGAACACTGGAGTGGGTTGCCATTTCCTTCTCCAATGCATGAGAGTGAAAAGTGAAGGTGAAGTCGCTCAGTCGTATCCGACTCTTAGCGACCCCATGAACTGCAGCCTACCAGGCTCCTCCATCAGTAGGATTTTCCAGGCAAGAGTACTGGAGTGGGGTGCCATTACCAGGGAAGTGCATACACACCCACCCACACACACACACACACACACACATTCTACTTTCTATTTTTATGATTGCCTAATCTAGGTACCTCATATAAGTAGAATTAGAGTCTTTGTCCTTTTGTGACTGCCTTATTTTACAACGGCAACCCACTCCAGTACTCATACCTGGAAAATTCTATGGATGGAGAAGCCTGGTGGGCTACAGTCCATGGGGTCGCAAAGAGTTGGACATGACTGAGAGACTTCACTTTCACTATTTTACTTATAACAGCCTCAAAATTCATCCATGTTGTAGCATGTGTCAGTATTTCTTTCCCTCCTACGGTTGAGTTATATTTCGTTGTGTGGATATACCACATTTTGTTTATTCATTCATCCATAGTAATGCTATTTTACTTTTTGTCTCCAAGTACTTGCCTATTCTAAGGCTGAAGAATTGATGCGTTTGAACTGTGGTGTTGGAGAAGACTCTTGAGAGTCCCTTGGACTGCAAGGAGATCCAACCAGTCCATTCTGAAGGAGATCAACCCTGAGATTTCTTTGGAAGGAATGATGCTGAAGCTGAAGCTCCAGTACTTCGGCCACCTCATGCGAAGAGTTGACTCATTGGAAAAGACCCTGATGCTGGGAGGGATTGGGGGCAGGAGGAGAAGGGGATGACAGAGGATGAGATGGCTGGATGGCATCACGAGGAGATCCAACCAGTCCATTCTGAAGGAGATCAACCCTGAGATTTCTTTGGAAGGAATGATGCTGAAGCTGAAGCTCCAGTACTTCGGCCACCTCATGCGAAGAGTTGACTCATTGGAAAAGACCCTGATGCTGGGAGGGATTGGGGGCAGGAGGAGAAGGGGATGACAGAGGATGAGATGGCTGGATGGCATCATGGACTCAATGGACGTGAGTCTGAGTGAACTCCGGGAGTTGGTGATGGACAGGGAGGCCTGGTGTGCTTCGATTCATGGGGTCGCAAAGAGTCAGACACGACTGAGCGACTGAACGGAACTGAACAGCTTTCCTTATAGTCCAACTCTCACACCCATACATGACTACTGGAAAAACCATAGCTTTGACTAGATGGACCTTTGTTGGCAAACTCATGTCTCTGCTTTTTAATATGCTGTCTAGGTTGGTAAACAAAACAAAAAACTAGTGGAGGTGATGGAATTCCAGTTGAGCTATTTCAAATCCTAGAAGATGATGCTGTGAAAGTGCTGCACTCAATATGCCAGCAAATTTGGAAAACTCAGCAGTGGCCACTGGACTGGAAAAGGTCAGTTTTCATTCCAATCCCAAAGAAAGGCAATGCCAAAGAATGCTCAAACTACTGTACATTTGCACTCATCTGACATGCTAGTGGACTTCCGTGGTGGGAGACCCGCATTTGATCCCTGGGTCGGGAAGATCTCCTGGAGAAGGAAATGGCTACCCACTCCAGTATTCTTGCCTTGAAAACCCATGGACAGAGGAGCCTGGTGGGCTACAGTCCATGGGGTTACAAAGAGTCAGACACGACTAAATGACTTCACTTTCACTTTCTTTCACATGCTAGTAAAGTAATGCTCAAAATTCTCCAAGCCAGGCTTCAATAGTACATGAACCATGAACTTCCAGATCTTTAGCTTGATTTAGAAAAGGCAGAGGAACCAGAGATCAAACTGCCAACATCCACTGGATCATCAAAAAAGCAAGAGAGTTTCAGAAAAACATCTACTTCAGCTCTATTGACTATGGTGAAGATTTTGCCTGTGTGGATCACAACGAACTGTGGAAAATTCTTAAAGGATGGGAATACCAGACCACCTAACCTGCCTCTTGAGAAATCTGTATGCAGGTCAAGAAGCAACCATTAGAACTGGACATGGAACAATGGACTGGTTCCAAATAGGGAAAGGAGTATGTCAAGGCTGTGTATTGTCACCCTGCTTATTTAACTTATATGCAGAGTACATCATGAGAAATGCTGGGCTGGATGAAACACAAGTTGGAATCAAGATTGCCAGGAGAAATATCAATAACCTCAGATATGCAGATGACACCACCCTTATGGCAGAAAGTGAAGAAGAACTAAAGAGCCTCTTGATGAAAGTGAAAGAGGAGAGTGAAAAAGTTGGCTTAAAGCTCAACATTCAGAAAACTAAGATCATGGCATCTGGTCCCATCACTTCATAGGAAATAGATGGGGAAACAGTGGAAACAGTGACAGACTTTATTTTATTTTATTTTATTTTGGCTCCAAAATCACTGCAGATGGTGGCTGCAGCCATGAAATTAAAAGGTACTTGCTCCTTGGAAGAAAAGTTATGACCAACCTAGACAGCATATTAAAAAGCAGAGACATTACTTTGTCAGCAAAGGTCCATCTAGTCAGAGCTATGTGTTTTCCAGTGGATGTGAGAGTTGGACTATAAAGAAAGCTGAGTGCCAGAGAATTGATGCTTTTGAACTGTGGTGTTGGAGAAGACTCTTGGGAGTCCCTTGGACTGCAAGGAGATCCAACTAGTCCATCCTAAAGGAAATTAGTCCTGGGTGTTCATTGCAAGGACTGAGGCTGAAATTGAAGCTTCAATACTTTGACCACCTCATGCAAAGGACTGACTCATTGGAAAAGACCCTGGTGCTGGGAGAGATTGAAGGCGAGGAGAAGGGGACGACAGAGGATGAGATGGTTGGATGGCATCACCAACTCAATGGACATGAGTTTGAGTAAATTCAGGAGTTGGTGATGGACAGGGAGGCCTGGCGTGCTGCAGTCCGTAGGGTTGCAAAGAGTCAGACACGACTGAGCGACTGGACTGAACTGAACGAAAGGAACTGAGATTGGTAAATGTGTTCAGAACACTTATATTAGCCAGCAGTTGGGCCCATTTATCTAACACAAAACTTATTTTACAATAAAGTGTGAACTGTCTCATGTAATTTCATGAATCTTGTGCTAAAGCTGAAAAACAGAATGGTTGTGTTTTGGATGTTTACTCTCCTGATCACCCAGCTGACTGGCATCGCAAAATCAAAAAATTGTAGGTCAGGGACCATCTGTAGTAGCCACATCTCAATATCTAGCAAGGCCAAAGAAGACCTCAGGGAAGAGGCAATAGTTAATATACACCTTGAATAATGAGTGCAAAGAAGGGGAGAAAGAAGAGGGGTAGGTGTTCCAAATAGAGAGAAAAATAGCACAAAGACATGGGAACCGATGAGGTGCCTGTGTGAAACTGTGAGTGGTGTAAAGCAAATACACATTAAAAATGAGACCCTTAATTCTCCTGGTTGAGAATAAGGGAGGAGACTTTCTCCCCACTTCTCCCATGTGTTTCCAAATTTCATTCCCTGTCCCTTTCAAATGAATGTAAATCTTTTAAATGGCTAAAGAAGCTTCTCAAAGGTCTCACAGCTCTGAACATTACTTGGAGGACCTGGGAACTATCTCTTTGAAATGCAAATATCAAGGAAAGTATAGCCCCATCTCTCAGTTGCTGTAGGAGTTTAGGAGTCTAACTTCTCTGAGCACCTTGCTCCAATTTGCATAACTATCTCCTGTGGTAAAGATACATTGTTTGTTTCTCCAACCGAGTCAACATAGGTGGTCTCCCCAGTAGATGAGAAAGCTAGGACCGATTCTGAATGACAAGTGCTCTTAATTGAGGACTAGTTATGGTGTATGCTGAAAAGACATATGGAATGGGTTCTATCTGTTTTTCCACAAAAGAGGGGCAAGATTCCTTTCTGTCTCTGCAGATGCATAGTGGGTTGCCTCTGATGCTCATCCCATTCTGCTTTAATGTTTATTCAATAATAAACATGTTTTCCTTCACGACTATTTTTGTGAGAGGATTTGGGGGTTGGAAGATCTCATTTTTTTTTTTTTTTTCAATTTCCCCACCAGGGGTCTGGGGATTCCCTGGTGGCTCAGCTTGTTAAGTCTGCCTGCAATCTGGGAGACCTGGGTTTGATCCCTGGGTTGGGAGGATCCCCTGGAGAAGGAAAAGGCAACTCACTCCAGTATTCTTGCCTGGAACATCCTATGGATGGACGAGCCTGGTGGGTTCCATGGGGTCTCAAAGAGTCGGACACAACCAAGCGACTTCACTTTCACTTTTCACCAGGGGTTTGGCTTGTTTGGAGTGTACAGGTTACAGAAGGTGGGTGAGACAGGAAGTGAGAGGGTGAGCCTAAGGCGCAGGCTCTGTGAGCAGATCAGTGTTATTCTACAGGCAGGAAGGAGCTATGGAAGAACTAATCTGGGAAACGAAGTAATGTTCTACCTCAGAAAAATGACTCTGGCAGTAGTGTCTGTGGCGGGTTGGAGGGAGAAGCATCTAGTGACATAGCACTGCGTGTGGACACAATCTTAGTATCTATCACTCAGAGATTATTGTTGGACTGACCTTTCCCTAAGCCCCCTACCAATATCTGCATTCCAGGATATGGAGAGTAGTGGACAATAGTGAATGTAGCTGCATGTCTGATGCTCCTTGGCTCTTTTTCCTCTATGGTTTGGGAGCTCCTCTGGCCCCACAGCCTCCACCCAGTGGCTCTTGAGGTCCCCAGTATCTTCAGATTCTAGACTATCTCTGGTGATTTCCATCAGGAGAAGGGGCTTGCTTATATTGCAGGGATCTCTACCATTGGCTGGTGCTCAGTTTATGATAAACACTTGCTTGATATTCAAGGAGGTCCTGTAAACCAGCCAAACTGAGGTGTGCCGGTGAGCTCAGATGCCTCATTTATTGGCAACCCTACTGGGAAGCCCCTGATGGTGATCATTGCATGTGAGTTCAGGCTTTCCTATTAAAACCACCCATTAAATGGATTTCTTTCACCTGGGACTTTGTAAACAAAAATTGAGAGAGTCAAAACACTGTGAATGAACTACATATACATTTATTAAATAGTTAACAAAGGCACAGCAATAACCACTTACTCTCTCTATATATATAATTAATACACATATGATTCTCCCTTAATTACCAGTTTCCCCAAAGAATTATTCACCTCTTCAGGTCAAGAAGGCAAAAGGCAAAGTCTCAATCCCCACCCTCTTCTTGATTCTCCATGGGTTGACCATCATTTCCTATAGCCATAATGTCTCTAGAAGCATGGTGAATGCAGAGATACCTCAGGTTCCTTCTGCATTCTCAGCTCCAGATCATGAACAGGCTATTGGCTTTAACAGGTGCTGTTACTACTGCTTACTGCTATGCATCCAGTTATCCTGATTTTTCACCAGATTTTCTCTTTGCACTCAGACATACATGCTGGGCGGTGTGCTAAATCACTTATAGGGTGAAACCTCCCTCTCTCTCATTAGGAAAATCTTTGCTTTTTCTTGCATCTGTTTTGCCCAGGTGTCCTGCCTGCCTCTGCACTGCACTGTTAACATGGAAAACAGAAAAATGCTGGGCTGACCAGAACTTCGTTCTTATGCAGGTTTCAGCATGCACTTTGCAATGGAGCATCTATTTGAGAGGACAGAAATCAAATCTCCTCCTCACAAACCTCACCCTTCTGTCAGGGTGGCTATCCTTTCTATCAGTGGAGCTTTTGTGCTTTTGTTCCCCAAACTCCTATTGTCCTCCTGTTGAAGGAGAGTCCAGACACTGAGAGAAAAATCTTGGAGGGCTTGGTTAAACGGACACTTCTAGTACAGGAAAGCATCAAGTAAAAAGGCCATCTGTTGGAGATTAACAAGTACAGGCATGAGGCTACTCCAGAAATGGCATCACTTGTAAGGCCCATCACTCTGTTATGCTCTTTACTGCCAAAGTGGACCATGAGGGTGGATTCAGGTCTGTGGAATTTGGGGATATTATCAAGCCAGTATTTTAGACTCATTATTATATCAGAACTTTCTTGACCATGAGAAAATTACGGAGTCTGCCTTTTTTGGCCTTCTTGAGGTAGCAAATGGCTGTACCGCCCATCCATAGGAATCTGGTTGCTGGTTAAAAGTTGTGATTCAAGTGCCCAGAGTTTTGCTTCAGTAAAGCGTTTCTCCCTCATCCGTGCATGTGGCCTCTGATACTTGACCACCAGAGTCATGCCTTTTAAAATATAAACACTCCCAGGAGGGGCCGCACATTAAGCACGGCTGCTAACACCTTTAGTGTGATTTGTCTCTTAGATCTCAGTGATGAGCTGCTCTCCATAGTCTGAGATAACCAATAGGAAAGTTCTAATGGGAAAAAACCCATTATCTATCTGGGGAAGCAGGCCTGATAAGTTGCTATCTTGGGGCTTCTGGAAGGCCAGAGGATGAGAAGAGGAGGGACTTAAAAGGATGTTGTGGAAATGGTCGGCAAATGCCAAGGTAAATTCGGTTAACACCTGGTTTGTCCCTGGGTCAACTTCCCTCTGCCTGGTAGAAACTCCATTTTGATGACGGTCGAGAATGCCTGCCCTGAATTCTTGCTGTTATCATTCAGCAGCTTCAAAGAGAGAGACATTAGCTGAATTACTTAGAGGCCAAAGACCTCTTGTAAATGTCTATATACTGAACTGGTTTTAGTGTGGAATTATCAGAGTCACAGAAACATATCAAACACATCAAAGGGCTCAAAGTCAGCTTATCAAGAAATGCCACAGTGGGAACCACACTGAGAAATAGTCTAGCAGGGCACGAGGGGCCAGGAGCTAGTAGCTCTGTATGACTCAACTGATACTGGACAAGAACGCAACCTCTTTTCTGGCCCTTTTCATTGTCCTAGATATGTGAATAATACTTTGTTGTTCAGTTGCTCAGTCGTGTCCAACTCTTTGTGACCCCCCATGGACTACAGCATACCAGGCTTCCCTGTTATCCTGGAGTTTGCTTAAAATCATGTCCATTGAGTCAGTGATGCTATGTAACCATCTCATCCTCTGCCACCCCCTTCTCCTTTTGCCTTCAATCTTCCCAGCATCAGGGTCTTTTTCACTCTGTCACAACCTCTTATCCAAGGTCTCTGCACCTCAGTTTTTTATAAGCCAACTATTGGACAGTGGAGAAGTTCCTGATTAGTGTTTTAAGTATTTAGAAATCTGACTAAATAAAGTGTTACCAAGTTACATTTTGCTTTCCTTAAAGAACAAAATTGATTATCCTTTCATTCCTGTGCCATTGGTTGGAGAAAACCAATTTGAAAGGAGAGAAAACATTTAAAAGGAAAGTAATGCATCCTGGTGTTGTGAAACCAGTGATGCCTATCTTGAAAAGAATAAAATGAATGACACTGGTTTCATATGTTACACTCAAGATAAAGGAGAGAATCAACAACAGGAAAATACAAACTCCTAATAATAATGTATCTTAGAATATGCCTCAGAATTTCTGAAGCACAATAGAAACCAGTGAGCATTATTTCACAATGTTTAGCATTCTTTTGCTAAAATATAAGTGTGTCTTTCTTGTGGTAGTGACCTCAATATTATAAGAATAATATATCTAATACACTGGATGTATTAGCTATATAGTTCAAAATACTGAAGGTATATATTTAGAAATAATTTATTCTATGTATGAAATATAGCATTAAACCAAATCAAATTTTACATTAGAATTACTAAATATTAAGATTAATATACTAGAAGACAAATAGCTTTTAAGTGAACTCCGAATGTGCGAATATGGATTCATAAAAAAAGACAAAACCAGGAAATTTACACATTTTATTAAAAGAACAAAAAATAAACAACATGGAGATAGCATACTAAAATGAATTGCATAATGCACACTTCTAAACACAGACAAGCAGTATAGCACTATAACTTGGAAAAACAAAAACAAAAACAATCAAAGCATATGACCTACTGATAGCAGTTGAGGAAATGAGCTATTGCATTTTGGAGGCAAAATATTATGGGAACAGTTTATATTTATGAAATATTATGATCATTATTTAAATCTATAATTGTTGCACAGGGTTAATAATTTTCATTTGTATGTAAATTGGCATTTTTCTGTCCGAAATATGTGCTTCCATTTTCTACATTATACCGGACTGTTGTTATATGAATGCATCTTAAAAAAGAATATATTTAGGAGCATCTTTAAAAAGTCTTATTTAAATTATTGTAATTTTGGTGCATGTAACGAATGGTTCATTTTCTAATAATTAGTGCAACTACAGTAATAAAAGGAAATTGATTTTGACAAGGGCAACCCTCAAATCCAATGATGTAATAGTCATAATAATTCTCTCAACTGCTAGACACGAAAGACACAGCAACAAAATAATTTGGTTTCCATCATTAACAAATAGCATCTGTATACAGAAATATAGCTTTGCAATCATGCAGTTCTATGACAGATAAATGCTTAGGTTGTGTGGGGAAAAGAGGACTGCTTAAAGCTGGCTAACTTTTATAGAGGTTTTTTCTTAAAAAATTAAAAGTAATATGATGTAGCTTGATTTATTTCACAGTGATACATTTCCTAAGTATGCTATCATTGAGGATGGTTAAAGAGAAAATGCCTCTGGGATAATCCTGCTTTGGGGTATTGATGGTTAGTTCTCTTCCAGGGAAGAAGTGAAGGGGGTGGAAACTGAATCAATGAAACTAAATCCTTTTATGGGTTTAACAGAGGTCCTTTCATCCTAATTTTACTTACTTAAAAGACAGCACTGTGTTTAAGCGCCAAAGATTGTGACCCAGTGGCTGTCAGTACGTACAACATGCCATCAATGAACTGATTATCTTTTGTGATGCTTCTAGGTTCATTCTTACTATTTTATAGTTGACTCTGCCTAACTTGAAATCTTACTATATTTCTATTGACCTTATGAAAATATATTCGTGTGGCTTATATTTTCACAAGGAAATATTAACACAAGAACATGGGTTAAGCTGGGAAAATACGTTGGTGGTAAGGTTAAAATTGGAGTTCCTAACTACAAAATGAATGAATGCTTACATTTTACATCAGTGGAAATGCTGATCAGATGGTCAGGCTGTGAGCGTAAGTGATCATGGATTGAAGGGGGAAAAACAATTTCTGACCAACTGGCCCTGAGCTATTAGACAACTGTAAGGCTTGGATTACTTTCTGGCTTTGGCTTATTTTCATGTCTCTGTAAGTGAGAACTTTCAAAATTGATAACAATACTAACACCAACTCCATCAACCCCAAGATGGGCTCCTTTTCCAGGGCAAGGGCAACAGGTCTCAAGATGGAAAGGACTCAAAGTCTGTATGGTGATCTATGCTTAAACCTTTCTAACCTTGACCTTTTTCTAAGCCTCATTGCCTGGAGGCAATAAAAAGATAAATGGTGATTTGTAGTTGACGTGGGAGCTGAAAGAGATGGTCTGACAGACATTCTTTTCTAGCTCCAATGTATTAATATGTAAGATTCTGGCTGGTTCTCGTCTGTTTGGTTAAAAGAGTAGGAGGCTGAAGTGGCACAGTGAAGCACTGTCTAATCTGCTAAAGGTAAGTCAGAAAATAGCTTCCACTGAACAGGTATAAAGTAAATATAAAATTGTGTCAGGAACATTTTCTTCCCTTTGTTGGAGGGGATCAAATGCCCTGTGCTGGCCATACTTAACTGTTAAATTATATCTTTCAATAGTTGCCAATTTGATTTTGGCTTCTGGATCTTGAAGGGGAAATAGTGGCAAGGGTTAATAATTTGATTGTCACTTAAATATCTATTAATTGATGTAACCGATATATCTCAATTGATCATTTTCTGTGAAAGATGAAATCTAATTGGATCAGAATGGGAATATCCATCTTGCAGCTTACAAGGTATTTCAATGCTTGCAACCATTGAAAAAAGAAGACCTTAGCACCAGAAACCTGCCTGGGGCTATGTGTGTGGGTTTGAGGAGTAATTCACAAAACAATCTTTGCTAGTGATCTTACTAAAAGTTGAAGTACCTGAACTTTTGTTTAGTGCCATTGGCTAAAGCTGACCTGTTACCTGGCACCAGTCTTGTCTTATGGTGAGCCGTAGCAAACTAGAAAGCCTCCACAACAGAAAGCAACATCATGCTTTAGTTAAGTCTTGTAGGAAAAAAAGACACCTTCTTCTCAAAGTCTTAGAAATAACTCTGTCTTACTAACTTTTCCACTATTATCACAGACTTCTTATATTAGAAAAAAAAAAAACTCCAAGGGTCACTTTCATGAACTATGTACATAAGTGCAAAAAAGGTGTGTCTCA
This sequence comes from Aepyceros melampus, assembly GCA_006408695.1. NCBI lineage: Eukaryota > Metazoa > Chordata > Mammalia > Artiodactyla > Bovidae > Aepyceros > Aepyceros melampus. Next base: position 99,154 of record SJXQ01005012.1, on the reverse strand, counting down.
CACGTTCGCACCCTAACTGAGACCATCAGTTCACTGCAGCATATGTCTCTTCAACACTGTTACGGGGTCATTCCACAGTATCTGTATGAATGAGTTCACCAATGTGAATGAATGTAGTCTGTGCTTTTGGCATTCTTTAACCCTCCTTTGGATAGATTTGAGTAAGAAAATTTTTGTAGCTACAGCTATGCCACTTGAGTAATTTTGAATAAGGTTATAAAAAGAGATCAGGACGTGTTAGGAATACAATTGTGTCTAAATACTGTGGAATAACCCTATCCACACAACAAATTCTATCAGTTCTAAAGCCTGATTCTAGAATCCACGTGTTGTAAACTTTTTGCTCAAAATGTCACAGAAGGACGCAAATTCAGTTTTCACAGGGAACTTTGGGATTAAAAAGAAAAATCAACCATATCTGTATCTGCGCTTTGAGTTGTATCTGTTACATGCTACACGGTCAAAAAACCACAGTTTTACAAGTAAAATTTTCACACACACAAAAATGTCTAAAGGTAGCCATGTTGTAGGTTTGTTGCTGAAGCAACAACTAAATATAATTAGTTAAAAATTATTATTTGTATATAAAGTTAACTTTGTTCTTAAATTGTGAACTGTAAGAAATAGTCATGAACTAGACTCTACACCTTGCTTCAGTGTCAGCTGAAGATCTGTCCAGGCGAGTTGTATACATGTAGTAAAATCTTAACATTTTCTCTAACTCTCCTTCAAAATTAAATTCTTGAACTACTTAAAGATATGAAAAAGGAACACAATAAAAACCTTAAAAACAAGAAAAAGGAAAACATGGCACCAATTAGTGAGTTGGTGCTCAAACCTTATTTGCAATTATATTTACAGTTGGATTAGGTGCTATCAGTTAAACTTGCAAAAAAAAGTTGTGATACTCTGTTACCTAGTGTTTATTCTATTGCCTTTGCCAGGCACTGATAAAATAAAAAGTGAGGCCGCCATCTTCCTAAATCTATTCAACAGAATTGGAAATCATATTTCTATTTAAACATGTGTGAAATGTAGAAGAGATTCAAAGAAAGAAGATTCCAGTTTCTATTCATTCTGTGCATCACAGCCTACCCTACAGACGGAAATAACCTGAAAACCTGTGGCTGCATGTCATCTAAGAGCATCCTCATAAACTCTCTAAAGGAGTAGCGGAAGGCTGAAATAATGTTCCAAGTAGCACATGGGCCTTCCCTATATATTATTTAATAAAATTTAATGCCAATGTTGTCCTTAATCGGACATCACTGTGCTTCTTGGTCGTATCATGAAAAAGAGATTCATGCTGTAATGATTCATTTTATTTGGTTCCTGCTGATGGTAGTGAGGAGGTACTTGCTTTGCCCAAATTGGAAAGCTGGTGAGCTGAGGCTGCCCATTAGTGAACACAGTTCACAGCCCAGTGGTACAGGACAACACTTAGGCACGATCAAAGTGCTTCAGTGTGTTCAGGAATGAATGGAGAAGATTGATGGAGTAGGCAGAAGATGGCTTTACACATTGCAATTAACTACAAATTAAAGACTCCAGACAAGTGAAATGAAATGCAACAGCTAGTTGAGGAATCATGCTCCAACTGCAAAAGCAAATACTGTATTTTACATAGCGATTTTATGAATCCACTTAAATGTAATTTTAATCCCTCTTTAAAACATACTTATGTTACGGTCACATAATGCTTTTAGAAATTTGACATTACTAAAACCCTCTTAAACATTTAGATTATTTTCTCTGTATACATGACCTGTTTTTATCCAAGTTGCAGCACACTTGTGTATTTTTGAAAGAGACTGAGAAAAGGGGACAAAAACAATAATTTTGGATAAATAAAAGAGTCCTTGTAAACTACAAAGCTTATAAAATGTTAACTAAGAATCTCAAGTGATTAGAATTTTACATATATACACTTAATCCACTAATTGTCATTTAGAGTCACTGATTAGTTTTGTGACTTCTCTTTTTCACCAGAACTTTAGTCTATGACTTGTCTTGTCTTGAATAAAGACATTTGAATAAGTCATTGCACAACTAAAGAGTCCTTTCTTAATATTGCATTTTCGTCAAAATTCTTTCACATCAGAACCTTAGTGGTTTGAGTTTTCTTTCTCTAAATTCACTCACAAAGCAACTTTTAAAATGCCAACAATATAAAAAAATTGTGGCACCAAAAATACCACTACCCTGAATATCTCTCACCGAACCTCTTACTCAAAAATACATCACTATTCATGTTTTCCAGTGCTTAAGGCAACACGCAAACAGCTGTACTCTAGGTTTATTGTCCATGTACATATTTGTCAGAAGTTTAAAAAATGAGACAGTATGCTGTATCAAAACGTCAAAGGACCCAAAAAACTTCATATCACACTGAAGATGTCTCTGTCTCTTCTAAGGAATACATCTAGAGTAGCTCAGGTACATCCTTCCTCGATCAAATCTGCCCTTCTGGAGAGGCCTGAGGACAGGTTTTATAAAACTCAGCTCCAAACACAAGTAACACTGCTAGAGTGCAGAGCTAAGATTTTGGGAAATAGAAATTAAGTGGTTCAAAGGACCAGTAGGTAAAAGTCAACACGCCTCCTGTTTTTTAACTCCAGACAACACTGTTAGCAGATGACAATGGTGCAATACAAGCAAGATCACTTAGAAATCACTGATGATCATGATTCAAGTTGATAATTAAGATCAACAGGAAATCAGCCACTGAAGAGCTAATTTTGCTCTTTTGTTTTCTGAGCCAAATTGATCTGCTTGGGGCTGGAGTCTCAAATGTTCTGAAGCAGGAACAACGTGAAATGGAGGAACAACCAGGGGTCCAGAGATATTTCTGGGTCCAGCTTCTACCAAGTAGCTAGGTATCCTGGACAAGTCACATGCCCTGGCAGTGAAAAGGTTTTTGTCAGTTCCATTGGTCTGTGTTTCAAATACTACTAGCTGGCTTGAGGCATCCAAAACTTGATTTTCCCTTGGCTTGTCATTTTCATGAAGGAGAATAATAAACTTGGGACATACAACAAATTTGATGACTTTATACTTTCCAGTGAGGGAACATATATTTAGTAGAAAATACTAAATCTATCTAAACTGATGCAAATTATCACATGGTTCTACCGCTGATTAATAATAGTAACTTTAATAACTGAGTAGGGTGGAGGAGGTATGTGACATACCATAGGAATTAATTACTATTTTACTTGTCTATTCAATTCTTTCAAAAGTGTTAGTAGTGTGAATTCAGGTCAGTTCTGTGGAGTGCAGCCACTCTATTTCACCTAAAGGGTGTTACAAACTCTTACCATTTTCAAACCATATAAAAAAAAAAGAAATCCAAAGCAACAAAAAAGAGGCTTGGTTGTGATACGAGAGATTCTGTTGCTAATAAAGTTTGGAAAGGTGAAAATGTATTAATAACATATATCCCAGGTGCTTGCTCCTTCACTGAAATGTTTTAACAAAATGGAAAACTCAGTTGAACTGAAACTAAAGACAACTGTGGCCATCCTTCCTAGAAATTTTGAATGAATTGAAGAGTAATTTCAAGTGGCTCCCTCGCTCCCTCCCTCCCCAGCCCGCCATTTCTCCAAACCTATACTCAGTCTCCGACTGCGATCAACAGAAAAGACTGTCCATTTGGGGAGGAAAGGCCTCACTTGGAACCAATTTTCCTTCACCCTGACTGACTTTTCCAGATTGCATCTTCCTTGTTATTCAAAGAGTAGTGTAAAGAGCATGAGCCATTTCCATTTGGAAAATGGCACTTGTATCAAAGGTTACATTGCAATGGTTTTTACACACTTCCTCCAAAATGTAAAAACTATCTTCACGCTCCTCCTCTCTCTGTTTAATTTATAACCTGTAATTAGAATACCTTTAAGCTTCCAGAACCAATTTTTCAGCTGAAGATTACAAATCGCTCAGTTTTAGACACTCAGCCTAGAAGACAGGATTCTTGAGCCACAAAAACGGTAATGGGCACTTTACACAATTTATAGTCTAAATGCTGAGAAAACCATTTAAAGGTAAATCCAGAATTTACCTTAAGTAGCTTTTGCAAGCTACTTAGGGAGTGAAATTCAGGTTAATGTTTTAAGAAGTTCCCTGCTATTTTCAGGTAATTTTTCTCTCTCACAAAAAAATCTAGTAACATTGACTGAACTATACAAGGTCAGATCTACAGGTACAAATTATATACCTGCATGTTAATGAACAGGTTTTAGACATACTCAAAAGAGAGACCTTTTAAATGTCTGCCTCAAGAAACCTACAGAAATATTCTAAAGAGAGAGCATATCAATAGTAACCTGTCATGTTTTTCAAGCACACGTGTTTCTGTTTCCCATTGATAACATTTTAGTTAAAATCAAACATCACACATTACAGCAAAACACTATATGCTATGTAAAAACCTAACCCAACACACAACAATCCAATATGATACAATAATGAGGAAAATGGTACTGGACATATGTGTTACATTCTGAATCAGCCCAATAGACTACTGTGTAAACAAACTGGTAAGGTTAACACTTCAAAACAGAGGAACATTTATCCACCAAGAATGCACAATAAGCCAACAGTCCACTGTAGAGATTCACACAGCATAACAGTTACTGGGAAATCACAGAGAAACATGTGATCAATTACAAAACGTTATGCTGTTTTACATAATAATGCAAATAAGATAGACAGATGGTAGTTATTCGTTTTCCATTTGTGTTTTAACATCTCCTTTGTTTAATGCCTTATTTTTTCTTTGAATTTGTTGGTTGGCATGTTTGTTTTAATATATTGACTGCACCACGCTTATTGTTGTGTTGGTAGAAGAGGACATACGTGAATGAATATAGAAAGGCCATGTGGAGGTCCTCACGGAGAGATTCTGGTAATCTGTAACTCTGTTGTCAGAATTTCAACTGAAATGGAAAAAAAAAAAGAGTGAGAAATAGTGGATGGTTATGGAGGTAGGAGTCAGGATATTTGGTTTTGGTTTTCGTTCTAGTTCTGTGTGTGAACCATATGCCAAGATATTCCCCATCCTGAATTTCATAGTCTACATCTGTGAAAACTGAACTGTTGGGAACGTTTACTAAGGAGTCACATACCATGGCAGTCCATGGTTCTCGCCGAATGCCAATGTAGACAGTTGCCCTTAAGTTATCAGAGAAGCAGTCAACTGTTTAAGGTATCATCTGCACAATGCCAAAACTTTCTGATGAACATCCACCCATCCATTCACTTCCTCCAACAAGCACATATTGAGAAAATATATTTGATTCCATTTTGAAATATGCAAGTATTAAACAAACTTTTCTTTTTATCTGAATGTTTTGGACCTACACAGGAATGGCCTAACTGTGAATTCTGGGTACACAGTATTTTACAAGATTACCTTTTTGCATTCTGGAAAAATGATCAACATCTGTTACATATTGCAATGATTATGGTGTGCCAAATCTAACTTTTCTCATGGAATCAAGCAAAAAGGAATCACTATTCCCAAACATGTTCTGTTGGAAACTTAACTGTATTTGACCACTTTTGTTTACCTTGATGTGAAGCAGTCCATGAAAATCAGGCAAATGTTTATAAAACCTATTATTCTCACGTTTGGTGCTATTCCCAAGTTGCCACTATAACAAACGATACCTCTGAAAATGACTATACAGCTACTTCAGTTATTCTGTATATGCAAAGATGTCTTTTTAGAACATTCCTTATGATTAAGGGGACCTGTTTGTCTAATGTACACTTGTCTATATGCTCTGTCCAGAACCATTAGTGTTCTGGGCCTGCATGTCCTCAGCAAGAAACAAATGCTAGTTAGCGTCTGGGGAACCAGTCCATCAAGAGAATGGCACTGTTGCCTCCTTCAACCAAGTCAGACACTCCCATGATGAAAACTTCAAGCTTTCACAGACTAATGGTGCAATTCAGAACCAGTGTATTTTTTTGCTGTTGTTTTTTTAGTAACTCCCTATAATCAATTAAGATGCCTTGGAGTCTTAAGTGACTTCCAAAGTCACATGTTCCAAGTGAATGACTGCTCAATTTAAGTGTGTTGCTATTACAGGCTCTGGACCAGGCATAGGAAATCAAAGGTGAAGGGGGGGGAACTCTGAAAACAGCAACAAAATCACAAAAAAAAAGGTGTCATGCTTTGAATGAAAATAATGATTAAATTACTAAATTAAGTCACTGAAAATTGAAAAAGCTGGAGCAAATCTGCTAGACTTACATGGGAAGCAACACAAAGTGGCAGAATGTGAGAGCACTCTTCAATGTCTTAGGAGAAGCATATTGCTTACTATCTTTAAGATAATCATCTTAATCAAACTGTGACAAAATTACCTAGCTTTATTTCAATTAAAAAAAAAAGCTAGAAAAATGTTAAAAGATTAAAATTCAGAAGCGATCTGTGTCTTTGGCTAACCAATCATACCCCTTTAATAACGGGAAAACATTTGGGAATTTATAAGCTCATTGGGAAAATACAATACCAGCTGTCATTTTCATATTAAAAAATGACATATTTGCTCTCCACAATTCGAGGTGAAAAATTTAGAATGCTTAAATTGAGCTCTAAAATTATAAGCAATGTCTATTAATGAAAATATTCACCAAACTCTTTAGCAAATGCAACTGCGTAGATAAAAGATATAACCTACAAATATTACATTAACACTTAAAGAAACTTACTGTTCTACTGGGAACTTCTACATCTGTGTAACAAACATGCTGTTATTCATTTCATCTATTGATAATGGGGGTATCTACAGTAGTAAAAGAGATTTTAGATTAAAACAGTTTCTTGAGAGAATTCCATTTATTTTGTTCACTGCTTGGACATGGTAATCAAAAACCATAATCAATTTCATAGAAAAATTTAGACATATTAACCATATCCAGTAATAGTTAATGTTGCAAAGCACAGGTTAGAATGTGATTTTTTCCCCATTGAATTAATGCTCTGTGTCCTTAAGGTGTGTACTTTGGGCACCTTATGCGAAGAGTTGACTCATTGGAAAAGACCCTGATGCTGGGAGGGATTGGGGGCAGGAGGAGAAAGGGACGACCGAGGATGAGATGGCTGGATGGCATCACAGACTCAATGGACTTGAGTCTGAGTGAGCTCCGGGAGTTGGTGATGGACAGGGAGGCCTGGCGTGCTGCGATTCATGGGGTCGCAAAGAGTCGGACACGACTGCGCGACTGAACTGAACTGTCCTTAGGGTTATCAAACTTGTACTTAAAACAGCAGGGGACTTAAAGTCTTAAAGCGTGGTTACCATTTTAATAAGGTGAAATGCCCATCCTATTACACAATAATTATTTTAAGTATCTCCTTTCAATTTCAAGACTTCCCCCAAATTCATAATTTGCCTTGTGACTCTGCCTGTAAAAACCTCAAGCAAATGAAAATTAGAACATCACAAACACATCTAATGTATAAGAAGGAATTTCTGATGTAATCACTGGGTCATGATAAGCCTATCTGGGCCTTGGAAAGAAATGTGTTATCTTTCTTTCCAGTAGACGTGAAGACAAAGGTGATGATAGTACTAAGCAAACGTTCAAATGTAATAACTAGAAATGGTAGTAAAGTAAATTCTGTTCTCAACCAATGAGGAAACATTAAAAAAAATTAGTATAAGTATTTGAGGATTGGTGTAGTAGCAACAACTGTGTATATAATTATTAAGAGTAACACCTGTAACCAATTAAAAGAGCCTATTCTGCTGATTCATCTCAGGATGAGTAGCAAAGCAGGAATATCTGTCCAGAATATACAGAAGAGGAAAAATTCAAAGAAGAGCTTAAGAAAGACTAATATCTCTCACCAATCCCCAAAGCATACACTGTGCCTTATCAACACACTGTAGTTAGCTAGGTCCAAACAGGGGAAATAAATGGCCAAACCTGATTGCCTGGAGCTGTTGCAACGAAGGGAATGCTGGTAGCAGGTGGTGGGCTGCAGACATAGTGGTAGGTGCAGCACTGTGCATCATGGGCACTTTCAGCAGGAAATCATGGAAGCAACACACGAGAGGGTGGAGCAACCATGATACAAACGATGGAATGGGGCGTGGCAGCATTCCAAGCCATGTGACATCATCATGATGGATACACCAGGGTGCAACATGCAATCACAGTCAGTGCAAAGCAACACAGCATGGAAGGGGGAAAATTAAAAAAGAGAAAAGGGGAAAGCCAATTATAGTTACCATTAAGGAAAATGGCATCATTCTCAACATTTACCAATAGTTAGTTTTTGAGCAGAATCACACTATAGTTGACTTCAAGGGCCAAATTTTCAGAAGGGGTTACAACGGGTGCCTAGGACAAATCTGTTTTTACCAAGGCTATCTCTATGAATAGCTAGTCAAGCAGAAAAGTAACTTGGTTGTGTATTCACAATGGGAGTATGGAACTGTAAATTGGTATTTGGGTTCACTAACTCATGACATACATGAGTGCTGTCACTAGATTTGTAGGTGCAGAGGGGCAGTTTTATAAATAAATATACTTACCTGATCTGCATACAAAAAGATTATAGTTTGGTGGGTATATGGTAGAGAGCATATAAAAATAATACAGTGGACTATGTGTGCAGGTTTTAAGCAAATCTGTGGCAAACCCCTTGGAAACTTGGGCTACTTATGAAACTACTCAGGCTGCTTATTTATTGTTTCATAAATAGCCGAAGTTTCCAAGGGGAACTTTATAGTAAATATTCAATGAAATCTTGACTTTCACTGCAAATACTACAGTGACAGTGACTAGCAGCAGTAACAACTTTTTTCAGGCAGATTTCTCTTCGCCTTTTCTAGTCTCTATGTTATTTTCAAAGCTTCTTGGATGCTCTTCTTTTTTTCTAACTCATTTTGGAAAGCCAACCAAGGAATTAATGTGTGAATGGCAAGCAGGCATATGTAATACTTTGCACCTACATCGATTGAATTCAGATTTTCTCAAAGTCGACAGAGAAAGTGATGGCCTAGAGAGAGGAAAATCAACATATGCAATGTCATAGAAACCACAAATGTACTACCCCAAGTGGTGATTAACAGAAACTCTGTAATAATTGCTCATGTCCATCTATCTCTAGTTACCCACTACCTATCGACACCTCTTATTGTGAAAAGTGAAGTGAAAGTGTTAGTCGTTCAGTTATGTCTGACTCTTTGTGATCCCATGGACTGTAGCCTGCCAGGCTCCTCTGTCCATGGGAATTCTCCAGGCAAGAATACTAGAGTGGGTAGTCATACCCTCCTCCAGGGGATCTTCCCAACCCAGGGATTAAAGCCGGGTCTCCTGCACTGCAGGCAGATTCTTTACCATCTGAGCCATCAGGGAAGTCCATCCCTTATTGCAACGCATGTGAGTTCTAAAAACACTCTTGTTTCCCCTTTAGGAGCATAGCAACTGCACAGGGAGCAGTACCAGTGGAGCGTGCAGTTTGCATTCCTACACAGAGCTCTTAGGTGAAAGGACAAGGGAGCAGAGCCACAAACTGGGTAGATGGAGACACATTTCACGAACTTACAAAAGTCTGTTCTCCTAATCATATGCATATAATGCTTCTGTTAGTATCAGTGGAGATGTTTTTAATTCTGACAGGGCATCACTAATAACAGTGGCCTCACCTGTCAGTGAGTGCTACTACTATGTGGCTATCATTGTGAGGTTTTTGCTTTATCTTGATAAACCCCTTAGTCCCTTTTGGACTCTGCATCAACTTTGGCTGACCAATGAGATGGAGGTCAAGCCGTTGCAAACTCTCAAAAAGGATAAAAGGAACTGGATTGATATGAGATGGTGGGGTGAGGTGGGATAATTCTTCCCTGTATGGAACAGAGCTGTTTTCTCCTGGTCTGTTCCTGGTGCCTATGGAAATGACAGGAGCTGTGAACTCCCCCGGAGTTTTGAGAGGCAAACGAGAGTCGCTTTCCTTGTTTTCTTTCTAGGTGGTGCTAGTGGTAAAGAACCTGCCTGCCAACGCAGGTAGCTGTAAAGACATGGATTCGATCCCTGGGTGGCAAAGATCCCCTGGAGGAGGGCATGGCAACCCACTCCAGTATTCACTCTGGCTAGATAAAGAAATGTGTCAAGATATTTTAGCTACAATTTTTAGTGTGAAAATACAGAAATGGCAAGGTCAGTATTCAACCACAGCAGCAATGAACTAGAACTTGAGAGTGTAGGACTGCTGTGATTTCACAAAAACATGTAACAGATAGCACCATATTAAAACCTAAATACTCAGAAAATGTTCAGCTATATCATCCAGTTGCTTGTTTCTTTCATAGTCACAATAAAAAACACTTTTCTTTTCAGATTAGAAAAAGTTGAGAATTTTTGTACAAAACCTACCAACACTTGAAGCGGGTGCCATGCACAGTATTGGCCCTGGACACCATGCAGAAAAGCGTGAAAAGTAAAGAAAAGAGATATTTCATTATTAAAGCTTTATTGATAGAAATAATTTTTAACTAGAATGATATTCCTAGCAATATTAATGAACCAGCACATGCATATCCAGTAATCTCCCATGCTCACAATTACAGCTTAAGACCCCAAACCCAGGTGATCAAAGTAATTCTCGGATTCTTAGGTATAAAAATGAATGTTGATTTTTTCTTTAAAGGCATTAGCTCAACTTAAATTAGTTATATATTTATTTTGGACTAATACATCCTAAGTGATTTTTATTATGAAAGGGAGAGTTTTAATTTATTACATATATGATTTTCAAAATACGCACAAAGATCTGGCAGCTGGTGCCAGCAAGTTCTACTTAGGGCACTAATCTACTATCATGCCCTCCCCACCTAGTGATCAAGGACTTGTCTGTGAACATATGGCAAACAGGATTTGCATCAAGGGGGGCTCTCTCAACCTGACAAGGTTTTATTTTGCCATAAATTAAAGGGAAAGGGATTCTTCTGACAGTTTTGCTTATGAATCTAGATTTTTAAATTAGCCAAATCCAGCTCAAAAAAGTCTAAAAATTGTGTTTTTAAATGGTATCATGAANTTAAAATTAACATTGAAGGCTTCCCAGGTGGCTCAGTGGTGGAGAATCTGCCTGCCAATGCAAGAGACACAGTTCCGATCCCTGATCCAATATGCTGTGGAGCAACAAACCTAAGCATCACAACTACAAAGCCTGTGCTTTAGAGCCCAGGAACTGCAATTACTGAAGCCTGGGCACCCTAGAACCTGTGCTCCGCCACAACAGAAGCCACCGCAATGAGAAGTCTGTGCACCACAACTAGAGAAAGCCCGCATGCAGCAACAAAGACCCTGTGCAACCAAAAATAAATAAAAATGAAAAATAAATAAAACTAACATTGAAGGGATGCTCATCTATTCACCTATTAAAATGAGATTAGCAGAAGCAACTTATTAACAGGAAAGGGATTTTTGCCAGTTAAAATTCTGATCTAAATCAAGGAGATAAATGGCATATAGGTGAAAAAAAAAAAAAACAGATGTCAGTAGATCTGAGTCTGATTCTATAGCTCCAAAATCCAATTTATACAAGGATTTCGGGTCCAAACCCTATAACTGTATATTTCCCAACTAATGTGTAAGGAAAAAGCAAATGAACGAATCGCCTGCACAATCCACCTCACCTAGAAACCATAGTTAGCAAAATGTATGCAATTTTCATTTATATATAGAGATCCACTGTGCATTTCGGTATACCGTTTGCTTTGTTAAGACCTTGTAAGGTTGAATTTAAGGTAAGAGTAATTTTACTCTTACTGTGTTAAAATCTTCCTTTCATGTCTACAATTCTTTAAAATCCTACTGTGCTTATAATATTCAGTCAAACTTGCCCCTGGATCAGATTCACTGGAGAAATTGGACCTGACATTTTTCCCTCTACTAACTGCAGAGTACTTTAAAAACATGTCCTGGTGACAACTGGGTATGCTCCAAATTCTTAAGGAGATGGGCACATTTATGTTGAGTGCCTAGCCTTCCATATGCCAAAGAGGGCATGCCATGACCTCTTTATTCCTGTGGATAAAGAAGGCCTAACAGTACCTCTATTTTTATTTGGGAAGTTTATAGTGCCTCTTCAAGTCTTTTATATGCATACAAGTTGCTTTCAGTGATTTCAACCTGAGCATGAACAAGTACAGGGTAAAAAAAAAATCTCCCTTTCAAAAAGCATTTCAACTGTGAATCCTTACAATACAGCAAGTTTAAACTTCTTCATGCAGCCTCCTTTGTTTAATCTTATCTCATACAAATTCCTATGGGTAAATGCAACTTTTACCTTTAAGACTCTGCGCTGATGACCCAGAAAGGCATTTTATATTGATGTTCAAAAACATCAGTTGAAGGCCTATTATATAGTATATTTAACTCTCTACATGGAAATTTCAGACTGACATATATATCTACCAAACACACCAAAATCATCAGAAATAGGCACATCCACATGAAAGCCCCATGACTGAGCATGGGACAGGTTTACCAAAGCACAGGCAAACCATTTCTCGTGCATCCCATGCATATGAGAACCTTTATTTTTAGGGGGCAAACTGTATTTCCTCTCTATGCCACCAACAGAAATAACTAACAATTGGAGGCTTAAATTCTGCATTGATATTCTGGATACCTTCCTATTTTCATAGCTAAAAATTCCCTCATTCAAAAGAATTTAAGACAAAAAATGTGTGATGAAGTCTCTCTCTTCTTTAACATTCATTCACAGATTCTGCTGTCCAGATCAAGGCAGAAAATAAGTGTATTCTATGTTGGTACTCAGCTCTTTAACAAAGCAGTTGGTTTAGTTCTGAGAGAGCAGGGTTACTGAGAAAGAAGAACAAGTCCAACATTGGTGCTGTGGCCTCAAAGCTGTCATCTGTGAGAAAAGTTTGGAGAAATTTGGGGTATTTGGCTTAGAGAAAAGACATGAGAATCAGGTTCCTATGAAATAGGGATAGATATTTTTTGGTAATAAAATAAGTGTATGTTCCAGTTAAAGTGAGGTAGATTTCAACTTAGTATGAGGAAAACCTTCTCAATAAATAGGCATGCCTGAAAATAAATGTATGTCTCTTATGAAAAGGAAAGATCTCTGTCACGGGCTTCAGGGTCCTAGAGGTGATTTTTTTCCCACAGCTAGGAAAAATGAGATTTCCTCAGAATGGTGTCCCTTACTGGGTTATACCCTATTAACATGAGGAAAAGCCCAGGATGTAAAAGAAATGGATAGCTTACAGCCTATCAAAATAATTGACAACCATGACAAACCTAAGTGATCATAGTTCCTATTTTTCAGCCTATCACACAATAGTGTTATGCAAGTATATGTTTTCTACCTCCTACCTTACATAGTTAAGTAGAACTAACTTTTCTCCAAAATTTACTTACTATGGCAACTCAATAGTCAGGCCTCTTCTCCCAACCATACAGAAATCCCCCCACCCCAAGCCTTGCCTGGCTGCTGCCTTGAAATCATCAACCTTTGGGAAATTAGAACGTAATTACCAACTTATCCTCCAAGTCTTCTGTTTTTGAAAGTTACTAAGGATATTACCAGCCAAGTGCCCATTTAGGTGGCTCACAGGATATTAAGGTTAGTTAGGCTGTAAAAATCACTCAAAAATAATTTATTGTTTAAGTTGTATAATTTACTCCTTCTTAAAAAATGAGAGAAAAAGCAGAGTAAGAATCATTAGGAAAGCTTTTAAATAATTAGTTAGAAACTTTTAGTGAATTAGAATAAATAGGTTCTCTCCTTTCCAGTTTATATTCTGGGAGATTCATTTTAAGGTCTGCGCATGACTATCCAAGATTGTGATTCCAGGGTATTAGACAAATTGAGGCATATATGAATCATTTATCCCGAAACAGAGTCGACAAGTCCTGGCCTGTTCTTACCATTGCAGTGGCAGCTGAATGGTTCATCTGGTAATGAGTGGCTTTGAGTTTGGCTTGCAAGTGCGCAGGAGGATGAAAATACTTGCATTTCTCCCGGGAGCATCGACCTTTGATGTAATCCATGCAGATGGTCACAGTATTATCACTTGCCTCAATCATGGACACATCAGTAGGGTGAGCATAGCGGCAATCATTCTCACCACGGGTACAATTACCTCGCTGAAATTCACGGCAAACCTTTAAGAAAAAAAAAAATCACATTGACGCTTGAAAGGTTATTAGTTTAAAAAAAAAAAGAAGAAATGTTATTAGTTTTTATTTATTTTGCCAGTGAATGTAAGAGCAACAGTACACATTCTTTTGTCATCTATTTAGGAAAAATTTCAAAAGTTGAAGGATAATGTCAAGCCATAGTCACTATGACACATAAACAAAATTTCTCTTCCAAGAAAGATAACAATCCATTGTCCCCAAAGGAAGTTTTTCAGCTTTCCTTACATTGAAATGAAAGTATTCTTGAAAATTAGGCTCCCCTGGTGGCTCAGCAACAAAGAATCACCTGCCAATACAGGAGACGTAGGCTTGACCCCTGGGTTGGAAAGATCCCTTGGAGTAGGAAATGGCAGCCCACTCCAGTATTCTTGCCTGGAAAATCCCATGGACAGAGGAGCCTGGTGGGCTACAGTGTATGGGGTCGCAAAAGAGTTGGATATGACCTAGCGACTAATCAATAAAAACCAATTATTGAAAACCAGTTTTTAATCCTCCACTTGATACACAGCCTAAAGTGTAATTAGCTATATTTGCAGGAGGGGATTTTGTTAAGGGCCGAGATATGTCTTTATCACACAATAATGTGCTTTTTACAAGCAGACTTGTGAACCATGACTAAAGGACATGCACAGATTCCAGTCCAATACATGGCCAAGCATTTGAGGAGCTGCCAATGGAGCTGACTTTGTAAGAAATTGACTATTTATTTCAACTTATGAAAAAGGACATAGTTTGAAGGATTTCCATAAATCAAAAAGCTGTTTACAATTTTCTTTTAGTTTCCTTTTCTTAGGTATAAGGATATTTCTGATCTAGTACATCATTCTTAATATGGAGAAACAGGTTTAGACTCTATGAGATTCATTTACATTCTGCATTCATAGACAGTTAATGGGTCTTTTATTTTCAGTTTGATTATTCTAGCAAGTAGAGACCCACCAGTGAATACAAACTCTAATTCCAGACTGTAAAGCTGGAGCATGCCCACCAGACTTTCTGTGCCATAGCAGAGGAGACACACAGTCAGCAGCCAGGCAAACTAAGACATGTTTGACCTGCTGTACAACCGTGCACTTCATAACGGTAAAATTACAGCAGTAAACTGCCTAATACTTCTTTGAGGTTATATTCCAGAAGCTTAAAACCCAGATATACTTATTTAAAGCATTCAAGACACCAGGTTCTGGAAATGTTTATGCATAAGGCTAATATCTACCCTTATGAGTATTCATAGATTTCTACACAAATACCTCCAGTTTATCTGAACGTATCGGTTTTGGACAAACAGGCCCCGGCAGTGGAAGAGGTGGGTTTCCAGAAATCAGAACAGGTGCGTTTTGTACCAGTTCGGCGGGGACCAGGCCCATCCCAGGATGATGAGGTAAGTAAGGATTGTAAGCCATGGCAGGATTAGCTGCAATTGTAGGATTCACAGGAAAAGAATTCTGTATGTTTAAAAGAGAAAAAAAAGGTGTTAGAGGTCAATAGATTATTCCTATAATTACACAAAGAAGCAGTCTTTCAAAAAGCGTAAGCCATATCAAAATTTACCACTGTATCTTCTGGTTTTAGTCTCATATTAATTCCCATATAAGAGTTCCTTTTAAACCAACAAATCTCTATGAGTAACAAACTTACTGGTAAGCTGATAAACCAAGCCACATAATTTTAACAGCTATGAGTTAGGTAAATCAAATCGCACCAATGGAGTCTGTTCCAAACATGTTTTCCCTAGCACTTCCACTTTTACCTAAAAACCTTGTCACCATTGATATCATATATGTGGGCAATCTGAAGACCCCATTCATTTCACTATCGTCCTTTCTCTTCCTGGCAGTACTGCTTTGCTCCAAAGCTTCTGGTCCTACCATGGTTCCCACCTGCCCTACCGAACACTTGCTTTTCTTCCTGGCCCACTATCAATTATGAAGACAGGCAAAGAGCGAGGAAGAAAGGAGTACATTTTAAAAGGTGAGAGCTTTAACAACTTCTTGCTGTCTACCTAAAAGGAGATTGGTATGGTCTTTTTTTTTAAAGAGGTCTTATTTTACAAACGAATCTGACTTGACTGCCTTGTCTTTATCTAAGGGACCAGTTGATATGCACAGTTTAAAAGAGGGCACTAAATATCCTAAATAGGACTCCTATTAGGCAGGGAGAGATAACAGGATTATAAGGTACATACACTAGAGTATAACTGGTAAAAGTCTTGGAAATGCAAAAGGCTATTACTGGGTTTTTAAATTTTTTAACAGTCCTGATCTCATAGAGTGTAATATATGTATTGTCTTTATTATTATATGTGATGAAATAATTTATCACTTTACTGTGCTGTTTTCCAGTTTGTTCCACATGGGAGCATCTTTTCTTCTCAATGTGGTCATAATTTCTGTGATAGTTCTCTTGCCTCCCCTACAGCACCCAATATACATAGTGAATGACTGATAAAATCAATGACATAATTTAAAAATAAATGTAAACATTTTAATAATGAATAACAAATCCTGGTTAAATGTAGTATATTTCTAATAGTGACTTTATAAGGTAGGTGCACTGTGGTACAACTGGTGATGTCTCATGTATTACTAATAGCATGTATTCTTGCTTTCTTTTTGATTTATTTCACTAAAAAAAAAATGTTGCACTGTCGAGCTCTGCCCACATCTTGTGCTAGATCACAATAATAGGAACGGTTCTAAATGGAGGTAGAGTAGGACTCTGTAGAAGAGCCATTATTATATTTTCCAAAGCTATTGAATTAAAAGGAAAACTGGCAGATGAGTGAATTTTCTAGATTACAGAATTACTAGTCACTAATAAATACTGATCAATTAATAATATTTAGTAATCATGGACATGTAGCAATGCTTCCTATTATAATAGCTCTGAACTTCTGTATTTTTTTCATTGCTTTTTTGGGGAAAATTTACTGGTTAACCTGGAATATATTTTAACCTTCTTAGGTTTGTTATATGTTCCCACTCATGAAAACAAGGTGTAAATTAATTGACAGTCTATAGAAATAGTGAAAGGGGCTTGCTAAAAAAGTTTAGGGTTTGTAAGTTTATACTGTATCATATTTACATTTTAAATTAGCGCTGTAGATTTTATAACCATTTCTTCTTTGGTATAAACTTGATTCTATAATGCTGTTTATTGAGAATAAGTAGGTCTTTTTTTTTTTTTCTCAACCCTTGGGCACAGCTGGAACTTCTGAGTTATTTATTTATTTTCAAATGGACATTTCTGTTTTTCACCACCACCTCTGCCCCAGGGTAAGTATTCCATTTTCATGAATTTGAACATTCAAGGGCTTAGCTTTATTTAACAGCCACCTGTTAATATCAGGCAGCCGCAAGTTCACACTTCAATGTTAATAAGCAAATTTAATCCTTCCTGTACCTGTCTTGCAGCCCTTGATGTAAGCTGAGCTAAACATGAACCAATCGGTGGGGTTGTCTTAATTTTACAGAAAAAGGTACCTAACAAGTTGAATCTGATTTCTATATACAGCACAAATTTACCAGGCACTTAAATATGTTTCAGATATTCATTCAAGCCTACAAATCATTTACTAAATATTTGAAAATATGAGAAAGCTTTTCTCTTAGAACAAAGGGTATGGATTTTCATCTTTCTTGAATCTTATAAAACCAACAAGAATGATGGCAACAACCAACTATATGAATAAAAAGATCACCTAGACAATTATTTACCCTCAATGTGTCTTGCAGTATTAGCTGCTACGGTAGGAATTCCCACAAGGTACTGGTTACTTGCATGTGTGTGTGCTAGTCGCTTTAATCATGTCTGACTCTTTGTGACCCTAATGGACTGTAGCCCACCAGGCTCCTCTGTCCATGGGATTCTCCAGGCAAGAATACTGGAGTGGGTTGCCATGCCCTCCTCTAGGGGATCTTCCCAACCTAAGGATCAAAGCAGTGTCTCTTATGTCTCCTGCATTGACAGGCGGGTTCTTTACCACTGGTGCCACCTGGGAAGCCCCAAGTACCTAGGAACTATCAGGGCCTAAGGAAATGCATTCTGAAATTTGGCAAATTGTATCTAGAACAGTGGCACCTAATCTTTTTCAAGTCCTGAACTTCTCTGAGAACTGATGAGAGCTGTGGACCCTGCCCATGGAAAAATTCATATGGGTACAAATTGTGATCTCAAGAAGTTCAAGGACCTCATGAAACTCACCGCTGGGTTATGGAGTACTTACTGTTCAAGAGCTTGTGTTCTAGGGTAATAGCTGGCAAACCATAGCCCCTGAACCAAATCCAGCCTGCCCTGTTTTTGTATGGCCAGAATGCTAAGAGTGGTTTCTCTATTTTTATTTGTAGTTGATATACAATATTGCATTAGTTTCTGGTGTACAGCAAAATGGTTCAGTTCTATATATTATATGCATATACTTTTAAATATTATTTCCCATTTTGGTTTATCACAGGATACTGACTATAGTACCCTGTGCTATACAGCAGGACCTTATTGTTTATCCATTCTAGTTATAATAATAATAGCTTGCATATGCTAGTCCCAAACTTTCAATGCACCCCCCCACCCCTCCTCCTGGCAACCACCAGTCTGTTCTCTGTATCTGTGAGTCTGTCTCTGTTTCACAGATAAGTTCATTTGTGGCACATTTTACATTCAACATATAAATGATATCATATGGTATTTGTCTTTCTCTTTTTGACTTCCTTTACTTAGTATGATAATCTTTTGGCCCATCTATTTGCTGTAAATGGCATTGAAAAGTTCATTCCTTTTTATGGCTGATATTACATTATATATATATATTCTAATATATATATATAATTAGTTTATATATATATATATGCTGCTAAGTCACTTCAGTTGTGTCCGACTCTGTGCGACGCCATAGACGGCAGCCCACCAGGCTCCCCCATCCCTGGGATTCTCCAGGCAAGAACACTGGAGTGGGTTGCCATTTCCTTGTCCAATATATATATGGGGTATTTTATAATATATATATGGGGTATTATACAATAGCACTGATATGAACATAGGGCTGCATGTATCTTTTCAAAGCTTTATCTGGATCTATGCTTAGGGGTGGTATTGAT
>SJXQ01005012.1:26528-79692 GCA_006408695.1 Aepyceros melampus | reverse complement strand
ATTGATAGATCTACGCTATTGTTGTTGTTTAGTCACTAAGTCATGTCCAACTCTTTTTTGACCCATGGACTGTAGTCTGCCAGGTTCCTGTGGGCATGGGACTTCCCAGGCAAGAACACTGGAGTGGGTTGCCATTCCCGCTCCAGGAGATTTTCCAGACCCAAGGTTTGAACCCACATCTCCTGCACTGGCAGGCAGATTCTTTACCATCTGAGCCACCTGGGAAGCCTGTGATAGATCATATGGCAACTCTCTATTTTTTAGATTTTTGAGGCACCTCCATACCATTCTCCGTAGTGGCTGCATCAATTTACAACCTCACCAACAGTATAGGAGGGTTCTCTTGTCCCACATCCTCTCCAGCATTTGTTATTTTCTACATTGTAATATCTCATAACACATGAAAATTATATGCACTTCATGTTTCAGTTTCCATAAATAAATTCCACTCTGCTCACTCGTAGACCAACATGACGAAAAGCATGGATATCTGCTTTTTCTCGTTACAGAAGAAGTGAAGTGAAGTGAAGTCGTTCAGTTGTGTCCAACTCTTTGCGACCCCATGGGGTGTAGCCTATCAGGCTCCTCTGTCCATGGGATTTTCCAGGCAAGGGTGCTGGAGTGGGTTGCCATTTCCTTCTCCAGGGGATCTTCCTGACCCAGGAATTGAACCCAGGTCTCCCGCATTGCAGGCAGACGCTTTACCGTCTGAGCCACCAGAACCTATGTAATATCCTCAAATCTTGTCTCTTGTCCCACAAAGGCTGAACTATTTGTTAGTCATTTAGAGAAAATTTTGCTGACCCTCATTCTACAAGATTCAAAAATATAAAGCATTCAATTTCTGAAGTAAAGCGCTAATTATATAAAAATCTATGGATGTGAATTTCATACTTGTAGCAAGATTACACAAATTGAAGAAGTTAGACTTTAGAAACAAATATTGGTGGATTCATGTTGATGTATGGCAAAACCAATACAATATTGTAAAGTAATTAACCTCCAATTAAAATAAATAAATTATATTAAAAAAAAAAAAGAACAAAGAAACTCCACCAAAATAAAACATTGCTCGGTTGAAAAAAAAATAAAGTGTTCACTAAAATGTTTTTTTACATAGTTACTAAAATTCACATTCTTAACTATTTATTTATAGAATAATAACTACTTGATGACTAAGAATGGGGAGATAAATGGAATCCTGTAAAGGAAAAATTTTAGGAGCCACCGCATTTTGATTGTAAAGGATTCTGAAGCACCTTTGAATAAATAATACAATTCAGTGAAAAATGATGATGCCTCAAATAAATATCTCTAGTTTACACAGACATTAATTAAAATGAGTTATTCCTCAAGGTAGTATAAAGAAATAAAACCTAATAACAGCCTAGATCTCTTTGTAGTAACTTGAATAATATCCAATGTCAGTCACAATTATCGTTGGATGAATGCAAGATACTTAACTCACTTAGGCTAATCCTGGCCTGAAGTCAACACCATAATTGAGGCCTTCCCTCTAAGCTCCTGTCTAAAGGTGGACAACTAAACATTTTCTTTTATAGGATGGTAAACATTTGGTAACAATTTGTTGACTGATTTTATTTAATGCCAGAAATATAGCACTCTTAACTTAGCACTCATAATATCTTCTTACTCATTTACAAGCATTTATAGATTATAAAAAGCAGCCCCCTTCACCATCACCATGCAGATTTCTATCCTTGGATAATCCCAAAGCACAATGAAATGTATCATTTTCATTTTCATTTTCATTAGACTTTACTAGATGTTCACAAGGAGCACAACTGAATCATTTTCTTTTAGTTTTTCCTTGGTCATCTCCACATTCTCTGACTGGTGTTATGGGGACACTGAAGGAGGCCCACATAATCTCCAGACTAGCTGATTGCTCCCTCAGTAATTGAGAGTGAACTTTATAAACAGATGCAAGCTGATAGTGGTGTTTATGTACTAATCATACTTGTTAATAAATAAGCCACTGTGGCCCAAAAGAGAGTGAAGAAAAATACATTCAAGAATCAAAGTGAATAGTTATCCTCAACTAAACCTGGCTTTTCTGACCTTATTAATCATGGAAGTCTCCAAATAAGGGGAAGCATTGAAGGGAGGAAGGTAGGTGAAGGATAGATAGATTATTGTGGGTATAATAGGTGTAAAGTTGAGCAAACAAGAGGGAACAAGTTACAGTTTGGATCTCCCTGTAGGTGGTAAGAAGCTGTAGGGCAGGCCACAAATTATAACCAACAGCATAATAACAGGTGATTCCTAGAGAAGGATCTGGTAAAAGGGTAAATGACTTTTTTCTTAGTTGAGGGGAGAGGAGGGTGGATTTTAACTGTGTTACTGAGACATGAATAAGAACTGCCCTAAAAATTATTTGTTGCTAAATCACTATATGATAACATGGGCAATTCAATTA
Organism: Aepyceros melampus; assembly: GCA_006408695.1. Taxonomy (NCBI): domain Eukaryota; kingdom Metazoa; phylum Chordata; class Mammalia; order Artiodactyla; family Bovidae; genus Aepyceros; species Aepyceros melampus. The sequence continues at coordinate 77,252 of SJXQ01005012.1, read as the reverse complement.
ATTTCAGTATAGCACTAGGAAAGAAAAAGTATTTTAAAAATCAATGACTACTTAATTTTAACAACAGGCATGAGAAAAAGGGTTTGGTGGGAGGGGAAAATAACAAGAGCTGAGAAAAGCAAAAAGGCCACAGAAAGCCTGGAGACTAGAGATATCTCAATGCAAATCCATGATAAATGGATGCAAGGGGTTATAATTATCAGTGGTTTAACAGAGCACCACCACCACCAAAACAACAACACAAAACAAAACCTTTCATGGCTCATATAAAAAAATCACTCTACAGAGGTAAAAAAAGCTCAAAGCTATAATAATACAAAGGATCAGGTAGAAATCAGAAACTAAGGGGATCACAAAAAAATTAATCCATCATCTTACTATTGCTAGATCATATATTCCTAGAGGACAGAGACTATTTCTAATTTACCTTTTTATCTGTTTCTTACTCTTTTAAATGCCTGGCATGAGTAGACACTCAAGAAATATTTACTGAATTGAGTCAAAATGGATTCCTAAGCCATTGATTACTTTTAGGTTTACCAGTTAGAAAAATCAAAATAAAAAACAAAACAAAACAAACACTCAGGAATCAAAAGCAGTGGCAGAGAATTCCATCTGTTTTGCTCCTGATGGGGAAAACTTTAAGCAGAACACCACTCCCAAACTGTCTTTTGATACAGATGTGAAATGCTGCATAAAGAGTATGAGAACCACGGGGTACACGCATATGTGCATGCATACACCCACACCCACACAGATGTACGTATGCAGTTTTTAACTGGAGTGGCTAAGTCATCAGTATCAAAAGGTATCCAATGAAGAGTTTCGAAAAAAATGGTTTAGGGATAATATAGACTGAAATATACAACTTATTACAAAAAGTGTGGTTCCAGAGGACAAGTGAATTGCTAATGTGATATTCACAGAATGGCTGAAGAGAGGAGACTAGGTGAAGGAGGGTTTCAAATAATATTTAGTTCATCTATAAAGATTGTTATGGCTTTCCAGGTGGCCCTAGTGGTAAATAATCTGCCTGCCAATGCAGGAGACATAAGACACACAGGTTCAGTCCCTGGTTCACGAAGATTCCTGGAGGAGGGCATGGCAACCCACTCCAGTATTTTTGCTAGGAGAATCCCATGGACAGAGGAGCCGGGCAGGCTACGGTCCATAGGGTCGCAGAGTCAGACACGACTGAAGTGATTTAGCACGCACATAAAGATTATTATGGCAAATTAGGATTATTGGGGAGAAAGATTACTGGGTGGGGAGGGCAGCTATGTATTTTCACACTAGGTCTCCTCATGGCCCTGTCACTGACAAACAACTGAATTTTGTTGATCTGGGCAAGAGGATGGTGATAAGAAAAAAAAAAAAAATGATCCTCTCTAGGTGAGGCTGCCAAACATTGGGTTTGTTTCTTGTTGCTGCTGTGATTTTCTTTATCCTCCGCCAGGGAAAATGAGTTTCACAGACCTTCTCAACTTCCTGCCTTCATCTCGATGGCGATGAATGGCAAGCCATGCTGAGGTAGCTGCTGGAGCTTAGAGTGTGACCGTGAGCAGGAAAGCTAATAGGCCCACATGGTCTCATTAGCACCCCACTCTCACCAACTGAGCTAACCGGCCCCAGAGGAGAAAGACACAAATGGGCTGAGAGACGATTACATTTTAATTTATCCCCTGGGAATATACAAGGGAGGATAAAGGGAGAGTGTTGAGATTGGTTACTATCAAAGAAAGTACGCACTGTGAAAGATAGCATGTACAAATGCCCTCTGTTTGGTGGCAGAAGTGTAGCATTTTCGTTTCACTTAAAAAAAAAAAAAGATTTCAAAAAAAAAAGATTTCACCTTGTGTATTAAACTGAGTTGGGGCAAGGCAGCAAAGCTCCTGCTGTTGTGATTTCTTTTATTTTACTGTTAAAGGAGCTTTAAGCTGTGTGACATACACAGCTTCAGGAAGGGACCTGAATAACTACTCTACCTTGGACCAGTAATTGCAATCAGGAATGAATCCAGGATCTGAGGGGCCTGCAGTTTAGGTTTTTGGGTAGAGAAGGGGTGCCTTAAGAACAAAGAGTATACAAATATTTTTGGCAAATTTTATAAACACATTGCTAGGCCTCCTCCCAGAGCCTTGGAAGGAGACCATGCAAATAAGGGGCCCAGAGCCTTCCTTTGGTAACCTCAAGGAAAGCCTGGGAAAAATCTATAGAACAAATACATAATGTTAGGTCTCAGTTGCTATATCTAAAAGTAAAATCTTTTCTAATTTTTTAGAAAACTTAGTAAAATCTTGATAAAATTTGAGGCTCGTAGCATGGTACCACTTCAAACACTCCTGTGATATGATCTGATTAACCTCAAGTCATTGTGGATATTCACATAACAGCCATAAATATATTAAGAGCATATTAATCTTATAACTACATAATGCCTGTCATCTACTGACTTGAACATTTCACAACAATCACTTTACAAAATATAGAATGTCACTACATTAAGATGAAAGAGATTAAATGTCATCATTTATTATTTCATGAGTAGGTAAACTGAGAAACTCATTGAAGAATCTTCATTAACATTCAGTGTAACTTCTGTACTGACCATGAGACTGGTAATCTAGAAAATTTTAATAATTTTAACAGAAGAGCCCTGAAAACAGGGAGTAGCATAAATACTTCAGCCAATAGTTTATATGAAATAGAAAATCTATAACTCTGATGTGACTATGCAAAATGTATAATGTATTGCGGTGAGGAAAGGATATTATCATTTCATCTTTAACTATGAAATGATTTATCATTTTCAAAAATTAAAAAGTAAATAAATATTTTGCAATTTTACTTCTATTCATTTAAATCTGTCCTAGGAGAAGGCAATGGCACCCCACTCCAGTACTCTTGCCTGGAAAATCCCATGGACGGAGGAGCCTGGTAGGCTGCAGTCCATGGGGTCGCTAAGAGTCAGACATGACTGAGCGACTTCACTTTCTCTTTTCACCTTCATGCATTGGAGAAGGAAATGGCAACCCACTCCAGTGTTCTTGCCTGGAGAATCCCAGGGACGGGGGAGCCTGGTGGGCTGCCGTCTGTGGGGTTGCACAGAGTCAAACACGACTGAAGCGACTTAGCAGCAGCAGCAGCAGTCCAAAAGTGCACAGAGTAAGATAATATCTTAGAGCTCCTATTTAATTAAAGAAAAACACTTGAAACACTGGAGTCTAAAAATACTGACATTATTAATTAGTATATCTCCCTTCCTCCTATCTACTGCAACTTCCTTCTTATCCCTGTTTGGTCCTGAAGTGTCACCTCACCTTTATTCCTTACTACATTAACGTCAGATAGACATACAAGCTTGTTTCTTTTTTTTTTTTTTCCATATAAGCTTGTTTCTGAGAAATGTACGTGGTAAATAGAATTGTAAAAATGATGTAAAAAGGTGGGGAGGGTCTAGACAACATCAGATTATTCTATCTGCGATAAAGAAAAAGGCTGAAGTCCTGTGTTTATAGATTCTGTGGTTTGGAATACTATGACTTGGCCACAGGAATGCAAGCCATGAAAAGCATACAGCAGACCAGAGGACTTGGCACACTGCTATGGCTGAGCCAGTAACCTCCATATAAATCATCAGGTGCATACACTCAACTGGGTCAAGTTTACCTTCATGTAAAGAACTGCCTCCAGTGAATCAACCACATTCAAACAGAGAAAGGAAAGGTATTTACTAGATTATACAAAATGTCTGAGTCAAAAATATTTTTATAGCCTATAACATCATATCTACCACACACACACACATACATACATTACATCTAGCAGTGAGAATCCTTCCTTGGAAATTTCTTTCTGTGAGGAATATTCCAAGTTATGAAAAGATCTGAAATTCCAAACATTATCTGTGCTCAGAAGTTGGAACCCAGTGTGTCTGCTTGCCCTAAAATTCTTCTCCAGTGTTGTTTGTCTCTTAATTATGCCAAGGGGAGTTCTTAATTGTATAATTTTTTTTTTTTTTTTTTTTGCTGGGAACATCAGCAGCTCTGTCTCTTAAACTGCACTGAAAAATCCTAGGGAGTCGCACACTTTGTGTCACTTACTAAACTTCCTCAGTAAAGCTACCAAAAGCTTTCTGAGGTGGAATTTTATACTCGCAAATGTCAATTCAGATCTGTTAGATACAGTGAACAAACTTGCCTGCTACAGCAAGCATTCCACCCAAATTGACGGTGTGGCTTTTTTTTTTTTTCATTGTTCAGTCACACTGAACAGAATCTGTTCTCTGGCTACATCTAGGTTGTCATTCCCTTTATCTGTGGGCTTGTAATAAGCAAACCGTACTCAATTTTCCAAAAGCAGATGTGCTCTTCCGGTATCCTAGAAACAGATCAAAGTGTAGTTTGTGGGAAGACATAAAGTTCAAGGCAGTGATACCAATGGGTCTTAATATGCAGCCAGACAAACAACAGGACTGGAAATTTAAACATTAGCTTGAATATTGTAGGGAAAAGAATCAGATGATCAGAGCAGGAGGGATGTACAGTTAGAAGGGATAGACAGTTGTTTAGGGAGAGTAGGTACTAAAGAAACGAAGTAAAATTATACGTTACTTCCACAGTAAAATCAAGATCCATAATAAAGAACATTTCTTTCAAGTCAGACTGGTAAGTGTCACTTAAAATTGCTCACACTAGCTCAATGACAACATGCCACAAGGCAGCTTTCTAGACCACAAAAGAGGATCATATCAACCATCTCGAGGTTAGCTTTTTGTACACATAATAACTGCAGAAATTAATCTTTCATCAGTTTATCAAATCATAACAGCTATTGTTAAATAATCTACAAGGTAGAAAAGCAATTTCCAATTGTTCCCTGGGGTCTTCTAAGTAATGTCTCATGTCTTGTGCTATGCTGCAAAATAAATAGTACTCCTGTTAATCATAACAGTCATATTCTGCAGCCTGAAATTACCCTCATTGAAGAAAAAAGGGAAATGTATTCTATTATAGAAAGCACAGAGAATCAAATTAGAAAGCATAAGAAGCTTAAACACTCAATGAATCTCTCACTAGACTCCAAAAAAGTCACTCCCTGATCAATAATGCATGAAGGGTTGAGACTTGGCATGGAGATACTCGACGGGAGGCTCAACAGAAGATGAATAGTCTGCCTTCTGTCTTTACCCCTATTTTACCCCAGGCCCTTGCTCTCTGATTCTCTGAAATAGGGCAGTTGATTGATGTCCCTTGACCTTTGAAAAAATATAGGCTCCAGCTGCATAGGAAATGCTGGGCTCAGGTGTGTGATAAAATCTGGCTCCTATTCTTTGCTCAGTCTGAAAATGGGACATCCCACAAGAGGCCAAGAGCGGCAATGTGGGTAAAAGGCTCCCTTGCTTTACTCCCCATCTACTCACATTTTCTGGATTCACCAAGCATATTCATTTCTCTGTGGCTTTATTTATACTATTCTCAGTATCTAGAACACTTTCTCTTCCCTATCCCTTCAAAACCAAGAACAAACTGAAATACTTCAGTGTTTGAAAGCTAAGGACAGAGTTTGGAGGAGTTCAACCATATAAAGCATTACTAAAGGTCAAAGAGGAACTCCAGGGAGCTCACTGGTGACATTCTGGGAACGAATTTATCAATGTAATTAATCAGCACTGAATTCCAAGGCAAGTATTTTTGGCCAATGAGTAAACACATGAAATCTATTTATTTTAGTTAAATTTTCTAGACATCCTGGAAAAAGTATCATGGAACAAAATTTGAGTGACTTGTTAATGCCCCTAGGACCCATTTTTTTGCATTATTCATAAAGATATACCAATTAAGGGGTGCCCTATCTGCGCAGATGTCCTTGAATTCTGAGGAACAACTTTGTAATGAGATAGGTTTTGCTGAGAGCAGACTGACCTACTCCCACACTTTCCTTATATCTAAATATTACATACATCTTTCAGTTTTCAGTGTGTTCATTATATAGTGGTCACCAATGAAATGGGTTACAAATAAAGATAACACAACCCTTTCCAAGTACTAGCCTGATAATGGTTTAAAGGAAGTAGGCCAGCTGGAATTAGAATGAGACACCATGGAACCAAATATGAGACCTGGAAGAACTCAGTGGACAGGGACAGTTTTCAATTCCATCTCAAACAGTCTAAGGCCAAACTGCAACTGTATATTTTAAGGCATTAAGACAAAATGAATTCTCTGTAGGACACTTAAATCACTTTTTAAGTGATCCATTTAAACTCAATGATCCAAACAAATACTAGACACTGGTCTAGAATGACACCAAAATATTAATTTCACCAAAGGGAAACTCCATGGCTAGGTTAAGTTAAAACCCCCATCAAACACCTGACCAGTATCCCTCAAGACTGCTAAGGTCATGGGAAACAGAAAGACTGAGAAACAATCATAGACCAGAAAAGAGAGCACAGATAGGATTCAAATAAATACACTGATACCTTAGATTGGACACTGTAACAGAAAGAGCACACTAGCGAAAAATCTGGTGAAGTCTGAAGAAAGTCTGGAGTTTAGTTAATAGTAATGGTAGATGTCAGTTCCTTAGTTTTGACAAATAAACTGCATATAAGATATTAAAAGTGGGAAAAACCAGGTGATGAGTAATATGGTAAGTCTCAGTACTATCTTTGCAACTTTCCTTTAAATCTAAAATTATTTTAAAGTGAAAAATCTATTTAAAAGTAACAACAGAATGATCAAAGAGCAAGGAAATTATCTGAATTAACATCCAAAATTAAAAGGTTTCTATGTAATAATCATCAAACCTCCTCTCTTCTTAAAATGTCCCTGCTCCTTTTATTAGTATTCTTCTATAAATTACATTTTTTGTTTTATTAATTTGCTGCATTGGGTCTTAGTTGTGGCACTCAAGATCTTCAGTTCCCTGAACTAGGGATAGAACCCAGGCCTCCTGCATTGGGAGCGTGAAGTCGTAGCCACTAGAACATGAGGGAAGTTCCTATAAGCTACATTCCTGGTTCCTGCAACCCAATGTTGAAATCTAACACACCTGACTGCTCCCTTCACACGCATAACATCTTTGGAGTGTCAATTAACATATTAGCTTGCATCCTCAATCCTTTGGTGACAACTTCCCAAAGTCCTTGCCAGGTTATTCCAGTGTAGATACGCACCCTTAAAAAAGGACATACATATGCAATTTTGAAAAAACAGAGCTGTGACTTACAACTGCTGGCATCTGAGCATTTTGGAACATAAACTGCATCTGCTGGGCGAACATGACGGCGGCACTCTTTTGATGAATCAGATTGTTCCGTCCATTAATTTCCAGCTGCGTTTTCAAATGTGGAGGAGGGTGAAGGTACTTGCAGTTTTCTCTGGCACACCGGCCCTAAAAATGAAGGATTTTATGAATTGACATTAATATATTAAAAAATCTGGTGTGGCTAAGAAAATAAGAAAAGTTTATCTCTTAGCATGTGGGATGAACTGTTAGAAGTACTTTATGTGAATTAATGTATTCTGTCTTGATACATGCCCTCTAAGACTGACACTCTCATCATTCTTATCTTCCAGATGAGAAGATGAAGGGGAGTTGCACAGCTAACAAGTGACAAAACCAGAACTAAAGCCTAGTTAGTCTGACTCCAGAACTCACTCTCATAGCCACCTTGCTCTGCTCCACTTTGGTATGCATCAACTTACATTTAAAATATAAAATATCGGGGATAGTATATAATCATAACATTGCAGATGTAAATAAAAATTCCCCACATGAGACATAAAATCAAATATGATCTAGGATGTGGATCTACATATGTAATCAGGAAAAAGAAGGCAAAATGTTAAACATATACACATAAATGTATCTTGTAACTTTTAGATCCATTATTCTGGATAATTTTGGCTCTAAAGTTCTTTTTCCTGAATCCATATAATGTGAGAAACTTCTTGAAATCCACTGATATTTTGTTAACTGAAGAATAAATCTCTTCTACCTCACAGGTATGCTGTTCTTTAGGTTCTAGAAGGAATGGCCCCAGATCATTTGGATAACTGACATCCAAGTATATTTGGGAGTGTCAGGTATTTGGATGTTTTAGAGATGGTTTAAGCACTTCCAGACAGGATCACATGACAGTCCTGTGGAACCAAACATGCCTTTGGTGTTACCTAAACGCTGATACTGCTAATTATGGTGTTTACTGTGTGGCAGCAAAGGATGTCAGTGACCAAGTATTTATCACATTGTCAAATGTGTTGTGTTTGTTTATCTCAAGTACTGTACAAAGCAGCTAATGATGATCCCATTTGGATTACTAAATCAGCCATAATCCCTTTAAGATAAGCACAACTGCAAGCCATTCTTTTTCCCACAGTTGCTTAGATGCTTTAGTGCAGGAGCTTACTGGAGGGAAGGGTGGAAAAAAAAGGCAACTTTTTTTGTACCCAAGAGTGCAAGTTGCTAGGCCACCTGAATTCCCAGGAGAAAATCAGTTAGTTCATCAAGTGTTTTCAACACATGCTATGAATTTTCCATATTTATGATGCTTGAATGGACTATATTAATCACTCCTTCATATTTAGTTATCTCGTTATTAAAGTACTCCTGTAATTTCACCGGGAACAAGGTGTGGCCCTGAAAATTAGAGAGTTACCTATAATGTTGGGCTTCCCTTGTGGCTCAGCTGGTAAAGAATCTGCCTGCAATGCAGCAGACTTGGGTTTGATCCCTGGGTTCAGAAGATCCCCTGGAGAAGGTAAAGGCTACCCACTCCAGTATTCTGGCCTGGAGATTCCCTGGACTGTATAGTCCACAGGGTCACAAAGAGTTGGATACTAACTGAGCGATTTTCACTTTCTATAATGCAAAACCAGAAGCACTGCAAATGCTCTTTTAAATATCAGGTCAACGGGATGAGGTGGCTCTTTTACCTCCCCTGGCAGGGAACTGAGTATAACTCAAAACATAGCTTGATAAATCAACGTAGCCACTATTATTTTCCATTAGGCTTCTCATTCTGTTTCCAATTTGATCAATTTGTTTTTAATCAAATTATTTATAAAATCAAACAATATCTTAGTTTCAACATACCTTAGAAAAGAAAGCATTTATCGGTAGAATTGAGGGTGGTATGAACCCAGTCCTCCTGAACTCATAAAGGTAGGAACAACCACATAATTTCAGCACATATAAGGACTATAAGTGAAGTGAAAGTCACTCAGTTGTGTCCGCCTCTTTGTGACCCCATGGACTATACAGTCCAGGGAATTCTCCAGGCCAGAATACTGGAGTGGGTAGCCTTTCCCTTTGCCACGGGATCTTCCTAACCCAGGGATCAAACCCAGGTCTCTCATATTGCAGACGGATTCTTTACCAGCTGAGCCACAAGGGAAGCCCCAAGGAAATCCTTCCTTATATGCACTACAACTGGTCCCAGACCCCTCCATTAACATGTCCCCCTAAGAGGAAATGTTAATTCTCTTTATATCTACTGCAAGGCAAAGATAGTCACAACAATTTCAGTCCCTAGATTCTTTACCCAGCGTAACTGGGATTATCTGGGTCAAAATTAACAGCTCAAGGGAACTGGTGGCATGTAAAGCCTTCCACAGCCAAGCATGGCAGTTTTATACTTCAGGGTTTCTCTTTCTCCTCCTACTCCCCCAAGGTAGAGTCCTAAATCCTCTGCTCTCCTCTTTAATCTCTTTCCCCTGGAGAAATAAAGTCCAAGTAAAGTTTCATCTCTCACTGCAATTGCTCAGATCTTAAATCTCGATCTCTATCTCTGACCTCTCTTCTGAATTTCAGGCCTTTTTAAAATCACCAACTGCAGTTGCATTTAGAAATCCTGCCCTCTAACCAGCTCGAAATAACTTACTCCTGACCTTCCTTCTCCTAGACTACCTTTTGTCTTCCTGCCTACTAGCATTTAGGACTATTGCTCCAGTTCCCAGGCTTTGGGATAGCTGCACAGCAGCACTGAAAAAAGAAACCAGGCTCTTGCTGAGCAGGACTGCCTTAGGATCACAAACCCATCTTGACAGTTTTCCCTGACCAGTGGCAAACACAACCATAACCATTTAAATAGGACACAATCTGTAACTCACCCCCAATTAGATGAGGACTGTCTCTTATACTCAGGAATTCAAAACAATAGATCATTTTTTTAAAAAAGGAAAAGGAATACATTAAGTTTTTGCCATTTGTTAACAGTTTATAGAGTTTTTTGGTTTGTTTTAAATTTATTTATTTTAATTGGAGGCTAATTACTTTACAATATTGTATTGGTTCTGCCACACATCAACATGAATCCGCCACGGGTGTACACGTGTTCCCCATCCTGAACCCCCTCCCACCTCCCTCCCCGTACCATCCCTCCGGGTAGAGTTTTAACATCATTTACACTGAATGTAATCAGAGGGGAGACGAGGGCAGGAGAGAACATGCTTTATTTGGCCCATTTCCTTCCATTGTACAGATAAAGGATTGCTACCTGCCTCTGTGCTTTTACATTACTGTCCTTTACAAATAATAGGTTTTCTTAAGCCTTTTCTTGGGAAACGAATGACATTTTTACAAAGCAAACACAGTACACAGAAATAGAAAAAAAAAAAAGAATTACACTTTAAAAATCACATCAAGCTAGGTTATAAAACTAAAGTATGGAATTTGAGGCAGCCTAAGATTTTAAAAAAACTTACTCATCTTAGTTATGAGATTGTACTTGATTTATAAAGCATGCTTTTTTGAATGACAGAATCCATAATTTAATTCTATAACAATGCAAATGCACAGCAACACTACCTTACCAGAGACTGCTGCTTATGTTAAAGAACACTTATAAAAGAGAGAAAAAAAAAACCCCTGCATTTTCAATCGAAACAATAGATGAGACCAAATAATTTAATATCAATGTTATCTGTGGAATACAATATTTCAAAAGAAAGCCAAGCCCCTTAAATTTTTTCAAAACAACTTTAGGACTCAGGGTAATATATTTATATGTACAACACTTGGTAGCAATAAATATCCTCTGTATTCCTTCTTCAAGACGCCCAAACTTAATTATAGGGCAAAATACTTTTATTGGCGTTGAGGAGGGGGTGGCAAACTTTGTTTTTGACATTTGCTAACATTTGCTTTTAGTCCCTGTAGGGGATTAAGGATTTCATAAGCACGTATGGATGAGATGGAGTGGAAGCAAAGGATGGATTTGCCCACCACAGTACGTAATCACTTATTGTTTTTCTGTCCTTTGGAAAACCAGTGACTATGAAGCTTTCCAGAGGCCAGCTAAGCACTGTGAATGGGCCACAAGACTTTATCACACCAGGTCTGTAACAGCCCAGAAGCTATCTTGGCAGAAAAATTTCACCTATTGGGTTTCCCAAGCCAAGTCAGTGGTGTCCAAACTCCTTCTAGACCCACAGGTTCAAAGTTGCCATGTGCTCAGTGCAGACTCACAAAATTAAAGAAATCAGAGTGCAAGCTCATTTAGGCTTGCCTCCATTTCACGCCTTTTCCATTTCCTTTGGCCTTAAAAACAAATCATTCTCATCAGATCTTTCACTGTGATACTGAGTCAAGAAAATAGCAAAGCGATTTGATAAGAAAGTGATTCTCTGCTGAAATAAGTGTTACTGTGTCTATGCATCTCCCTGCTCCCCTATTCCATCTACTCTCTTTGAAAAAAGCACCCAAAAAGCAGCATGGGGAGAAAATGACCAATGAAATTTCTGAAATACATCAAAAAGTTGATGACAGACAAAGGAAAAAGTTGCAGAGCATTCATAAAACCTCCAAAATTCAATCTATTCCTTTTCCTTACCTTCAGGCTTTTCACAGTACAAAGCCTTCGACTGAAAGAGAAAAGTAGCATTGTAGAGATTCAAATCCCACCTAAGTCTTGGGAGTTTTGAGAATGAGTCTGTCAGAGACAAGACTTCCCAGGCACTTGGTGGTAGAAAACTCCTGTGAAATGTACTTTTTTATGTTCATGAGACAAAGCTCTACCATCCATCAGAATAAGAAAAGGACCCCAGGAAGCCGAAAATTACCCTTTGTCAGTCACCAGTATCTTAACAGGAACAGCTGTTTACAGAATGACTTGCTTCTTCAAATACATTAGGAATTATGGTGGGGGGGGGGGAACCTCTCAAATACAATAATAACTGGATTACCTTTTCAAAGACATCTCATTGCTCTGCTACACTACCAAGAGTTAAATGTTAAATAAAGTCAACAAAGAGGTGATTTGATTTCTATAAGAAAATGATTTCATTTTAATGATCATGTATTAAATGAAAAAAACCTCTTGATTATACTGCCCAACTAAAACATACTTACATGCATGGACATGGCTTCTCAGAGGAAGTAACAGTGATTTTAGAATAACACATGATCCGTACTAGGTTGCCTGGTTCCTACAACCATCACGGACCTTTTAAAGGCTAGGAACATCTGAAACAGCTAAAAGGCAACATCAACATAAACTGAGTATCAGCCAGATATCAACACACTAATGGCAATTTCCCACTTTCTCTTAAGAGTTGTTTTTATAAAACTGTGTATCCTCCAGAATTGTACCATTTATGAATACTAAGATATATACACAAAAAGCATCCTTAAAATCTTACATATAACTCAATTTAAACTTGGGATACAGACAAAAAAAAATCTTTCTTTAAAAAGCCTTTAATAAACCACTTCCTGAGTATACTGAAGGCAAAATTAATGAGGCTGACAGTCCCTCCACCATGGAGAGGGCAGGCAAGCAGTCCACCGCCCCCCCCCAAGTCAGCACTGCTTCTCTTCTGAACTCTGCTTTCTTTTATTTTTTTTTTATGTTATTGAAGTCTAGTTGATTTACAATGTTGTGTTAATTTCTGCTGTACAGCAAAGTGATTTAAGTTATATATATATATATATATATATATATATATATATGTATATTTTCTTTTTCAATTCTTTTCCATGATGGTTTATCATAGGGTACTGAATATAGTTCTCTGAGCTATATAGTAGGAGCTTGTTTATCCATTCTCTGTATAATATTTTGCATCTGCTCATCCCAAACTCATGAACTCTGCTTTTTTGACATCCCATATACATATATAGAGGGCAACGACTTTGGTGCAAACCAGAGACCAAGTCTGAATAAGTAAGAAGCTGGGAGGAGAGCAGAAGAATTTTCTTGCCTATCTGCCTCAAGAAAGCTTTCGAATGGTGACCTCCAAAAGATGAAGGGAGGAGGAGCTCAACAATCACACTGTTGTTCTCTGCAACAGCCCATGAGATAACCTGATACAAGAACTGAAACATGTAGGGCTGAACCGGATTTTAAGGAACATCTCCTGCACCTTTATCTTACAGAGAAAGTGAAGGCCAAATTGATGATGTGGCTCGTCCTAATTAACAAGCAGCTCAGTAAGGACAGAAGCCAGGTTTCCAGACTCTCACTACCCAATATGGATTTTCAGTGAAATGACTCTTTCTCTATAAAGATTTTCCTGAAATCATGTTCCCACCCCTATTCCCCCACTCCCTTTTATCTCTCCCCTCGTTTGTGCTTCCAGCTGCATCTTGTACTCAGTTTTATCATAGCACTTATCACTGTGTACATTGATAAATTGTTTGCATGCCTATCTCCCCATTCGACTTTGAGTTTGTTTAAAGGCAAGACTGTATCTTCCTCATCTTTGAACCTCCAGGGATGTTTCTGTGCCTGGTGAATAGTGACCACTCTATAAAAGTTTGTTGAGTGGATAAACTTCGTGGGAATAATTTTATAGGGCATCACACTAAGCCTGCCTTAGAAGCCTAATTGCTTCTCTTGCTATTTCCTTCCCTAAGTTCTTTCTTCTTCCTCCAAGTAGAGAACAATAGCCAACACATGACTGAGGCTGTTCCTGGTTTTCGGATTCAAATGAACCGTTATTTTATTCAGGTATAGTAAATAGTTCATTTGTTACTGCTTATTTTTTTTTAATGAATATATACTCTGACATGTACGTGACCATCATGGCTGATAATTCCCGGTCATTCAGTATACACTGAATCAGAAATGTTACGAACCCGAGGTGCGCAGACACAAACCCTGGTATAATTCCCAGGGGTCTGTGGTCACAAGAACCCCCCAGGATATAGAGCCCCTACAAAACTGAATAAAGGAACCTGCAGCAGATTCATATTTAATCAGCACCTGGGCCTGCCCAAGGGGAGCACTGCTTTTCGAGGGTCAGTTTAGAATAAAGTGCCTCCTCCAACTGCTCCATCCCCACTCTCCATTTCTCTAACCAGCTGCAAGTCAAATTCCCTGAAGCTACTTAGACAAAGGTGGAATATAAGGCTTTAGGATAATCACATCCGGTGAGGCCTTCCTGTGCATCTCTACTGACCTCTTACAACAAAAATGTTTCTGCTATGCTTAAGACCCATATTCTGCTGTGTTCACGTTAAACATTGATTCTCAAATAATCATGAGCTTGAACTTTTTCTGAAGACAAATAACACCAAAAATCATAGTTGCTGTTCATAGTGAAACCAAGCCTGCCTCCCCAATACCCCAGGTCTGCTCCCTGCCCACTTCCCAATTTTTCCCCCTGTGGTCTAACACTTTCAGTTGCTTGAGAAAAATGTTGTATCTGTTCAATATGTTCCTCAGGAATGTATCATCTCTGTTTATAAAACAGACAACCAGAATCAAATTAGAACCCCTAAACAACTGAAGCACATCGGTACCAAGTAACCAAAAGTCAGAAGCGTTTCTGATGCTAAGTATTCACGGAAGCTGTCTTTAAAGTAGTTGATGGCTGCCAACAGAAAATGTCATTAAAATACGAAAAAAGAGGAAAGAATGAAAAGAATGACATTGAATCTGTAACTCCAAGAAATAAAATACACAGAAAATCATGCAACTTCAAGAAGCTACTTAATACATAGGCTTCCTTGGGAAGCAACATAAAGGGGTGTCTCCCTCTACCCTTAGGCAGTCAAATCTCTGGCTCTCAGCATTGCCTCGGCTCCCTTTTCTGGACAGCCGTCCAGTCACTACAGCGACTCAGGACCAGGACAGAATGGACACTGGCTGCCTGTACCCTTTCTTCCCGGCCAGGGCTTCCATCTGGGCTCACATCTAGGGTTGCCAGATTTATCAAATGAAAACACAGGACTTCCAATCAAATTTGAATTTCCCATAAACAAGGGCTCATTTTTATTTTTTTAGGTTAAGTATGCCCCATACGAAATATTATCTGACAACCCTCTCCCTATCTATTCGTCCACGCCAGTGAGTTAAGCTAAATAAAGTCAAATCCTCCAAAACCCATTTACCTCCCTTTACCTTAAGGTCATAAGCAGCCCCCTCCAATGGAAACAGCCTAGGCTCTACTAGGCCTTCAGTTCCCCCAGAGCAAGGCAGAAGGCCCTCTCAGTCCCAGCTTACCTGACCAGCTGCAAGGAATTTAAGGAAGTTGACTGTTGGAGAAAGCAATTTTTTACTCCCTGGCTCCTCCCACCAAAAGCTCACACGGCTCCCTACCCAGTCAGCCACTCCACTTTCCCAAGCACTGTGGCGCAACAACTGTGTATTCAAATGACTTTGATGCCTGCCTGCCAGAGCTCCTCCTTTAGACTAGGATGGGGGGAGGGCGTGGTGAGTGACCACTGTGCCGAGCTCCTGACTCTTTAAGTCTATATAAATTTTCTTGAACATATGAATTATTACAGGAAGAGAAGGCTTTTATGTTTTAAAGTGTTTTTTTTTTTTTTTTAGCAAGGGGAGGGAGAGGAGAGCAGATTAACTTTCATTTCTTCAGTCCTGTCGGTGGCATACTCAAATTCAAGCAAAAGTCATCCAGTGAAGCCCAGGAAAACATCTGCTTAAGCATCATGTTTCTACAAGCACACGTAAGACGGATGCAGATACATATTCACAACGTGCAAAAAACGGCATAAATCGCCATTATTTGCATAGATGTCTTTTACAGTCAAGCTTTGATTACTCATATTAAAACAGAGGCAGATATAGAGGAGTATGGTTAATTCTAATGAACAAAATAATATATTCAGGACAAATGGCAATTCATAGCAGCCCCGTATGACAGACTAGGTATAATACAACAGTGGCAGTGGTGAACAGGAATCAGTTACGAGACAAAGTCCTGAATATGTTTTATTAAGATTTCAGGCTCTTTTGTTGGGATCATCAGAGTCAGAATTAGTAAGATCAGAGAGAAGGAAATTGTACTTCACTGGGGAAGCTTGTATGTTTATAGACAACATGTCATAAAAACATTAAATGGTAAAGCTGGAAAAGCTCTTAGAAATCAGTCTGGGTAATATTCCTAAGAGAGGAGCCTCAGAAACTGAGCTTCCTGGTGAAATATTTGTAAGGAATGGCACACTCTGTTCCCCTCTTGGAGATGAACAGTCCAACAGAGCAGAGTAAAGGTTCCCACTCACATGTCCTAAATAAAGAAATCGGCCAGTTTTTAACTAAGAAACACAGTTCAGTCGCAGAAACCATTCCCTCATTTTTTTTTTTTTCATAAGATACCCTGTAACATATCTCATTAGAGAATCCTTATGAAAATACTAATTTAATTCAACTTCCTCCTTTTAAAGCTCAAAGCAAGCCCCATGGCATTCAGTGAACTCCAAGGAACTGGATGGCCCGTTAAAATGACATTGAACATTTCTGTCCATATTTGATCTCCACACAGCTAACAAGATGGAGATTTTTCCTATGATGGCTACAAAGATCCCACAGTCAGCTTCCCAGCACCCCTGGCCAAAGTTGTAAGTTCTGCCAAAACTTTCCAAATGGCTGCTGCACTTTCTTCTTTTGTTTGAAAGCTTCACTCAGGCAACTTTGGAAATCAGAACTTCAAGCCTTCTCTAACTGGCTTTCCTACACTGTGACTTCTAACCCTTGAAACCATGCCAGTTACCTTAGGTTTTCCATGACTTAAGGGTCTCTAGTGAGTTCTAACGGCACTAAAACTTGGGAAGTAAGAAGGTATTTGGCAATCCCTTCAATTCCTAAGGGTCTTAGTTGTGCACTAAACTTAAACCTTGCGGTTTCCACTTGGCAAAATTAAATTTCCTGTCTCGAAGTAAAAAGAAAGTTTCAAAGAAGAATTAAATGTAGACAAGTATCTTGCAAACTGAAGGGGAGTAAAAGGTGAGAAAGGCGCTGATTATTGTTTAGATTTAAACAATTTATCTTTGCAGAGCTCAGTATGCTGCTAAGAATAAATTAAATAATTACATCTCTAGAGTCAGCCACTATCCCTCCACCCAGAGGTTATATAAAGGACAAATATGGTTATTGATTTACCTATATATTTTTGAAATTAGAGGCAAAGAGATGAAAATCAGTCCCCCTCTTGCTTTTTTCCCCCCCTAAACGTTTTCTTTCAGATAAAGAAATTTAAAAGCATACCAAATGCCTGTTTACAGGGTCTTGCTAAACTCATAAGTAGAAATATTTCAAATAACAAATAGAGCCAAATGTATGCACTTTAAAATAAGCATTTTTCTCACGCTCCTACCCAACTACCTAATTATAACAAATATGAAGCTTCCAAGCAGAAAGGTTTACTGGGTGACATGGACTGCCATGAGAATACTCTAAGGCATGGATTAAGTCTACATTTTGTTAATGATAATATATTTTTATCACCAAAAGTCCTGATGAAATATCCCTTTACATTAACTTGTTATTAAAACTGTAGGCATTTAAGGGTATCAGACAATCTCCAAAGAAAGCTCCAAATTCCAAATGCAGTGTGTATTTAAATAAAGTGGCTTTTTTTTTTTTTTTTGCCAAGTGATTCTTTATTAGACTAAGTTGCTGCTTTTGTTCTGACATAAAAACAAGCAGTTTATTGATATTCTGCCTGGCCTGAATATCTACCAAATATACTGTTTCATCCAAAATGTATTTCAGAGATGTGAACAGAATTAGAAAACTTCTTGATGAAACTACTGAGACTACTTTTTTAAAAGAAATGTTTTAAAATGATCTCTCAGTTTCACTTGGTAAATATGGCAACCTTGTTAAACTCACCTTTTGCTTTCAGTGAGCAGTTAATATTTGATGATGATGAAACTGTTCCTGGTATTTAAAGAACTAAACAAGGCCATCCACAAACAATGTAACTAGAAATGGGCTTGTTTAAAGAAGATAAAATGATAAGTGGAAGTTTTATGTTTTAAAATAAATCAATCCCTCAACCATAAAAGTCTCATTTTTACAGAGAAGTTGAAATAAGACCTCTGCCAGAGAATGCCTATCTCCACATCTAAAACAAAGTGAAGCAAAGGACAGTGAAAGTTAATTAGTTTTAAAAAATCTATTAATTGTACTCCACAAGTCAGTTTAAGCAGTTAGAACAAGAATTATGGGGAGAACAGAATTCTTGTGAGGATGCAGTATTTCTTAAAAACATAAACCCTCTAGAGCACAACAAGGTTGCTGAGGTCTAGACCCTGCCTTTTAATTAGCAGAATCCTTATTCTGGTGAGGGAAAAGTTAAATCCACTTTAGCTTTGTTGTGCCTTTCCTGAAAATCAGAATAAAATTAGAAACTTCAGAAAAGGTGTCTTGCCGAAAAAGAGTCCAGGTTATGTGTCTCTTATACAAGGTAAACCAGATTTCATTCTAGAAGAATATTTGATCAAGTGATATAACAAAGTAAACTAGTCCATGTTAAAAATATATATATATATATATCAGTGTTCTAGTATTTCACACTTATTTTTCTCCCGAAGATAACTGGAGCATTTAACATTTTATGTTTTACATTGATTTTATATATTAGACTCCGGCATATAAGGTCAAATGACCCCCTTCAGATGTGAACTAATTCTGGCCTTTTTTGAGTGGGCTACAGAGTAATGGTATCTACAGGTTTAGCTCATGTTCCTTGGCATGTGACGATTATTGACACACATTTAGAGATCAGGCTGGGGCCCTTGTAAAATTATATTTTCTATTAATTTCATGAAAGTAGTCATAATAGCACAACTCATGTGCGGGCTTTACTGAACGCTGTTTGGGTTTGCATCTTTTCCACACCATGTCCACTGGAATACCAGCTGACTTTGTAGTATATTTGCCATATGTCAGACACTGTTCAAAGTGCGGTCGGAGCATTATTTCCTGTCATCTTCACAACATAAGCCAGGGAGTCAGTGCTCTACTGAAGAACTGAGGCAGAGAGGTGAAGGAACACGCTCAAGGTAACAGAACTAAGGCAGCAGAGCTGGAACTTGAACAAGTACACGAGCGCTTCCCATCATCTCGCTGTGCTAAACTGAAGAATGAGCTTGTTCAAATATTTCCAATGCTCGGGTCACTATTTTCCCCTCTAAGATTATAATAAAGATTACATACCAACTGGCTGTCAGCTATGTCCGAAAACTATTCAATAGGGAAATGTACGCCAAGTGGCCTGTTTTATTAAGTACCTGGGCATCTTGGGTGACTTGAGAACGAATAAGACAAGGTAACTGAATGTCCAGTGTTTTTTTTACACCACATCCACCTGAATAACTTTACTGTGTATTTACCATGTGCTGGGCACTGTTCAAACGGCTTTAAACGCATATTAAGTCTTTTATCCTAACCAAAGCAGAACAATTAGTACAGATATCTCATCTCTTAGCACAGCATTTTAGTAAATACACAGTAGGAACGTTGCCAGTTGGTCTGGAAGAAGCAGTGTCCTGGAATCAGGAGCTGGGTTATGAAAACTTAAGCAAAAATGACCACGGCCTGACAAAAGTGACAGTCCTGAAAACCTCATGGACCTAGAGAATGGATAGAAGTGGGGCTTGGTGAAAGGTTTGGTTGTGTGCTTTTGGGACTATTATTGTTGCCACCCTAAAAGAAGAATTAAACACGGCAGGGCCATTTAGAAGCAGGTTTACTCAGACTACAAAAAATGCTGAGTGCTGTAGGTTCAACACTATGACAAAGCAGAGAAAATCCCAAACAATGACAGAAGATTCAATCTATTGCAAAGAAGTACAAAGTGTTCTTCTGAAGCATTTCATTCCACAAAGAACACAGACAAATAAGAATTCACATACACCTCACAAAAGACATGCCACCAAAGGCTCAGTTTTAGTGGGGACTCAATTTTAATGACCAGAGAAAGTATAAACTTCAAGATGGTGCTACATGGGGTGATGATATGTGAACCTGGGAACTAGGATTTGATGTTTTCAGTGCTTCCACTCGGCCTGTTAGCAAGAGTTATGTTTATTTCCTTTTTTATATGGTCAATTTATTTTTGGTTAAGTAAACATTATTCACAAAATAAGACTGAAGACCAAATGCAAACTAACATGGGGATACATCAGGTAAACATATAAATATGATGTGAACATATGAATTCTCTTCAATCTAACTTATCATTTAGGTTTTTCCACAGCTTTTAAAAGTCAAAATGCTCTAGATATTTGCTGATGATATATATAGTAGGGAATCTAGATCTTATAATAAGTGACTACACAATTGAACATGTAGAGTCCAAAAGGGTATTTATACTTTCAAAGACAATTTGATGGAGAAAATAATCATGATAAATAAAATCAACGGTGAAATGAATCTACTGTTTGGAATCGGTCACCGGCAGTTCACACTCTGACTTCTAATGTATTTGTTCCAAGACAAAGCAGGAATAAACTTAAATTTTTAATATGAATGTAGTATTTTACTAAGTGTAAATGTAGTATTTTATTAGGAAGAGGGCTAAACTGGGATTTAAGTGTCCTGGATTCTAATTACCTTTAGATCATGACTAAATTATTTTCCAAATCTGTTAATTAGTTTTTCTAGGAATAATTCCTGCTCCTACACACTTCATAACTACTTAGAAAGGAAAAAGGGAAAAAGTGAAGTTTAGTATGCTTTGGATGTCAAATCCATAAAAAAAATTATTTTCTTCATTAGTTCATTACAACAGAGCTAAAATTGTTGCTGCGAATTTTTTCAAATTTGATAGATTACAAACTGTTTTACCATTTTATTTCCCCACAAAAAATAATGCATCATTATATGAGGAATCTTTGATTTTGTAATACAACTTATCTTGTGCCTATGGAGGGAATTTATATACAGTGTTAAAAAAACCAAGGACATTTCTCTTCTTAGAACTGGAGACTGTTATACAGTTGCTGTCCCCCAGCTCACTGGTAATGGTAGGTGAAAGAGCAGAGGGTAAAGCAGCAGATCCAGGCTTTAATCTTATTCTTGGAAATAACTGAAAAGAGAAAGGAATTATTGCTCCCTTTACAACTGGCAATAAGCCAGTGCCTAGTTAGAAGACAAGTTTATCTAGTCAAGAGGCACTTTTCTACTATTACAAGCTTCTTACTTTAAGATCTCACATAACACAAATTCACTATAGAATTATAGTGAATAAAACATTCAAAGTAATTTCTATCATATAAAAAAGTTTGGAGTGTCACTTTTTTTGGTTGGTACTTTTTATATTTCATTTTTGCCAAGACAGCTGTTTTATTTATGCTGTGGTAAGTCGCTTCAGTAGTGTCTGATTCTTTACGATCCCATGGACTGTTAGCAAGACAAGGATCCTCTGTCCATGGGATTCTCCAGGCAAGAATACTGGAGTGTGTTGCCATTCCTCCTCCAGGCAATCTTCCCAACCCAGGGACTGAACCCGTGTCTTCCGTGGCTCCTGCACTGCAGGCAGATTCTTTACCACTGAGCCACTGGGGCCATCTATATCTTATTTATAACACATATTAAAATAATAAAAAGAAATCAGGCAAGTCATTTTTTCCTAGAAAGTTAGGAGGATAAAGCAAAACAAATAACAGGCTATAAAAGATATTAATGGTACTTAAAATACTAACACATAATTAATTATCACCAAGGGATTTTGAATATGATTCATCTAAGTTGGTAAAATAATAAAAATGAATCTCATTATAAAACTGTTTCTAAATATTTGAACTAGTTTTTCATTTTTCTTGTTTTTCTTCTCAATAGGCCAACTGCTTAGAAGCCAAGAGCAACTCACATAAATGTGAAACACATTTGAACATATTTATTCATTTTTTTGAATATTTGCATTATACTGAATACTATATTGAACATATTTCTATTATAAAGAACAATAAATATTATATACAAATGCATATTATATATACCATATACATATCTAGACCCTTTTTGTCCCCATACTTGCTACGTATAAAATTTTGAAAGTCCACTTGTGGCAGCTAGAGACACCTACATTAGAGCTTTTGGAGTATAAAAAAGTCACTAATCCTTCCAAAGGGTTATAGGTGAAGGTGAAGTCGCTCAGTCGTGTCCGACTCTTTGCGACCCCATAGACTGTAGCCTATCAGGCTCCTCTGTCCATGGGATTTTCCAGGCAAGAGTGCTGGAGTGGATTGCCATTTCCTTCTCCAGAGGATCTTCCCGACCCAGGGTTATAATAGACAAATAATTAAAAGAATCTTTTTCTTTTTGGTTTCATACATTTACATACCAATGGTATTCTTGCCCAACTACCTGTGATGAGATGTTCCACGGAAAGTTGCCATGTGCTCCACAAAAAGAGGGTTCAGTGGTGAGATAGTTTTTGAGAAATGCTGAGTGTAACAGAGTTGGACACAACTGAGCAACTGAACAGCAACAACGTGAACTGCTCTTCCGTGCAGTGCGTCGCATGCAGTATGTCTTCTCTCAGCTAATAAGCACTGTGGTGCTCCCTGGGGAGAATAATGTAACTTTCCCAAAGATATATGTCTCCCAGAACATGTGTCATTTTCTTTCCACCAGATCTGAATCTAAACAATAAGCCATGGATGAGACTATTTGAAAAACAGTGGAAAAAAAGGAAAAGCATTGAAGGAATAAGAAATGCTGAGAATTCTGAAACTGAGATACATTATTCTTAGTTGATGCTCTCCTGGACTGTTAGACAGTGAAAGTGAAAGCTAGTCACACAGTCGTGTCCTACTTTTTGCAATCCCAAGGACTGTAGCCTGCCCAGCTCCTGTCCATGGAATTCTCCAGGTAAGAATACTGGAGTGGGTTGTCATTTCCTTCTCCAGGGGATCTTCCCAACCCAGGGATTGAATCCAGGTCTCCGGCATTGCAGGCAGATTTTTTTTACCAACTGAGCCACTGGTTTCTCTAAACCAGTGGTCCTCAAATTCGAGTGTTCAGGAGGGCCTTTTGAAACAGACTGTCAGATTCACCTTCAAAGTTTGTGATTCAGCAGTTCTGAGTGGGGCCCAAGAATTTACATTTCTACCAAGTGAAGGTGGTGCTGCCAGTCAGCCAACACTTTCCCAACACTGGGAACGCAGCTGTCTTATCCAACAATAGACTGAGCCATTTACTGAGCATTTTCTTATGTAGCTGATAATTCAGTTTCTAAAAGGTCATATCAAATGGCTTTTGATATCTTAATTCCACATCTCTGACCTCAATAATGATGTTAGCAGTCGCATAAAAGAAGGCCAGTCCAGGTCATGCAAAAACAAGGATTGGACCTTTCAAAATTCTATTGTACTATTAACACATTCATTTTCTGTTTACAAACGTAGCACAATTAGCTATGGAGATAAGTACTTAAGAGCTCTGTACTACATTGCCTACATTTGCTCTACAAATCTCCCTAGGGTGTGCTTTTGAAATGTTTGCTAGGTACCAAATTTAAGCAGACAGAAGATCTTCTAGTAAATTCTCCCTGGCTCTCCAATAAATTACCTTTAGTACACTGCAGAAACCACACTCATTTGAAAGCACTACCTCTTCTTTTCACTCCCAGAAAAGGTATTTGGGAAAAAAAAGATAAGCTCAAAGGAAGGAAATACTTTTCACATCAAACAAGCAAACAACCCAGTGTTGACCACAGCATTTCAACATGGATAACCAAAAGGTGAAGTATTGATAGACTCTCAAACCTCAAAGCAAGCACCAAAGTTCATCAGTTGTACCCTGCAGTGATGCAGTAAGGAAACAGGACATCCCATAGGACACCTTCTTTTCACTGTGAAGAAAATAAATACCTTGCTAAGGAGTTCCAAGTATTCGCTATTCTTTCCCTTCTGGTTAAGAGTAGTGTCAGCAGCACGCAGTTTACTTCTGAGTATCACTGGCAGCTTATTTAAACTGAAGCCCCCAGTTTGCAATACCGTAATGCTTGTAATACATTGACATTCAAAAATAAAAAACATTCAAACAGCTTAAGAAGCTGCAAATAAGAAATTTGGAAATAGAATTAACCTCTTCCCCTGCCCTCTCACTAGTTATACAACTACATTCTCCCAAAAAGGTTTGGAAATAACTTATAAGGAGGACACATTTCCAAAAACACCATTCTCATGGGCCTAAAGAATCAGAGTGATATAATGGGGAAGGTGGTGACAATTATATCAAAAACTTCAAAAAGCTAGATAAGGTTAATCGCTTCAGCTGGGCCCTAGGTGTAGCTCTGAGCTTTCTGATAACTACTGTAAAGAGGAAAATGTATTGAACTGCATTGTTCTTATTGTTCGATAAAAGAAAGTACACTGGTTAATAAGCACCTCTCTGTAAAAAGACTGCTGGATACTATGGAAGATACAAAGAGTAAGGCAGGGAACCTGCCTACAAGGAGTTTATATATCTTCTCTCTCCTGCAATTGCAGGGGCCTGGGGACTGTTGCTGAGAGGGGCTCTAGCACTTGAAATATGGGATAGAAATCAAAGGTGGTTAAAATAGGGGTCTAGAGATGCTATTGGGGAGGAAGAGGAGGAGGAGAAATCTGATGGGGAGAATGAGACGTCTCTGAGCCATAACTAATCAGTTCTTCATTTTTGCTTCAAGGAAAGCTAAGGAGTTGATAATGGAGTTTATAATCTGTGATAAAAATGGCACAAATAATTCTCTCTCTGGGGGAGTCTCCCTTTCTCTATCATCCCCTTTCATTAGCATGTTATTTTATTCATTACACTTTCATTCTGGGTTTGTTTCAAATACATTATTACTGGAGCTGAAGTATCGCAGAATGAAAAGCCTCTCTCAGTAGATGAAAGAAAAGAAGAAAGTGAAGTTGCTCAGTCGTGTCCGACTCTTTGTGACCTTCATGGACTGTAGCCTACCAGGCTCCTCAGTCCATGGAAATTTTCCAGGCAAGAGTACCAGAGTGGGTTGCCATTTCCTTCTCTGGGGGATCTTCCCGACCCATGGATCAAATCCGGGTCTTGAGCATTGCAAGCAGACGTTTTACCATCTGAGACACCAGGGAAGCGATAGATAGATGTCTCCAAATTTCTTTCTCTCTTTTTTCCTCTACAGTCTCTGGCTAGGAAGTAATGTTATTATTATTAATTTTTTTTTCTTATGTGTTTCTCTAGCGGGAGAATAGGCGATTTGAGGGAGGAATAGTGAAATATGATGATTAAATTTTATCATGAATATTTCAGAGATGGAGTAAATGTCATGTGCCACCAGAGTGACATCTTTAGAAGTTGAGAAGAGTGAAAGAGAGTCTTGGCTTCATCTTAGCTGTCAGTGGCTTATTCAAATATGCGAGTTACAATTATGAACATTATTATAAACTATTAATGACATCAGCTGAATGCTGCTAAATACTTAAAACCATCTTAAGTTTTCTTCTTTCTTGAAACATTTTTCTAAAAATGTCCCAGGTACTTTTCTTATTTTTGAACTAGAGTCAGTTGCCTAACCCTGAATCATGTCTTGATTCCCCAAGGCCTCAGGATGTCTGTCCTGAAAAACTGAAATCACTATGTGAAATGGAGATGAAGATGGGAGATGGTATAAGAGATTGAACTGACTGTACAAATATGAAGGTACAGTGCATAAGCCTAGAAATCCCTTTTTAAAATTCCATCTTGAAATTACTTTCACATTTATTATTTCCCCATTTCTTTGAAAAAGCAGATTGCTTGGTACATTTATTTTAGAATGTCAATACATGGGCTCTCTAAGAATTTTTCTTTGCCTTTCCATGCTCAAACTCTTTGGACTTTTAAAAGATCACTGTATATTCAGAACAGTCTTTATTGATTAAACTTTAAATATATAGTTTTACTGGAATAGGCAGTTACCTTTTACACAAAACAATTTTCTGCAGATTTTGACCTTGTATGTGACTCAGAATGACCTTATTAGCGCTAATTGTGCTTCCAAGAATACCTTTACTTGCAAGGTAGCCATTTGCTGTGAAATTAAATTTCAAACATTTAAAGGCAAAAAATGATGCTTGAATATTACTAGCTTATCACACTAATTACTTTAAGATAGTAATATGTTACAGTGCTTAGTTGCTCAACCATGTCCAACTCTGCAACCCCATGGACTGTAGCCCACCAGGCTCCTCTGTCCATGGTGATTCTCCAGGCAAGAATACTGGAGTGGGTTGCCATTTCCTTCTCCAGGGGATCTTCCCAACCCAGGGACTGAACCCAGGTCTCCTGCACTACAGGCAGATTCTTTACCATCTGAGCCACCAGGGAAAGCCAATATGTTACAGTGGCCACTCAGCAATTTTTTAAAAAATCCACATAGAGGGTAAAAACACTCAAAACGCAACATTTGGAGAGCATCCAAGGTGCTTGGCCAAAGAACATTTCTATAATGCTAAGGGACAGAAATTCACAAAAATCAGCAATTGGTAGGCCATCAAACCTAGGTTAAAAGGTGGCTGAGTGAGTAATGTTGACGCTTGGGTGTACACAATTTTCATTCATATTCAGGTAAAAACTGACTGGGAGTAGAAGTATAGACACACGTGGAGAGATGACTTGGCACCTTGCAGGGGAGCCCATATTGGTTCTTCCTCTGTCAAACTGAGGCAACAAAGTGGGGGAATGTTTCATTCAATGAACACTTTTCAAGCTCCTAATATGTACTGTGTGTGCTGGGCACAAAAGCTGTGGTGGTAAATGATATCATCTAATGTGAAGCCCTCCAAAAAAGTCTGAGAAATCTTCACTTCAAATGTGATAAAATCGGATATTGAGGTGAACACAACAGCAGTAGGCAGAAGTAACATTTTAACCCCCTCTTACTTAACCATGTTGACTTGAACACCATCTCAAACCCATCAGTGGCTTTTCCTTCTCGCTAATTCAAGTTCTTATCATTTCATTCCATCAATATGAAGGTTTCTAAGCTTCAATAGGAGCTTTCTAAGCTGCTCTCTTGTTGCCAGTCTCTTTGGCTCTACCCACTCATCTTACATAGGCTGGTGATGCCATTTCTCTACTTAAAAATTGTCAGATTCCTCAGAGCTACAAAATCAAGTTCAAACTCCTCACTTCCTTTTAAGGCTACTCCTCTACCAACATAAGATCTACACTTCAGAGGTTGACTTAACACTCAACTCCCCAAATCCACGCTACAGTTTTTCCTCCATCTTTGCTGAGGTTATCCTTTCTGCCTGGAATCTTTGCCTATCCCTCCTTCCAAGAATATCTCATATGGTACCACTTTCATGACTATTTCTTTAACCACCGCAGCTAGGTGTAATTCCAGCCTCTGCCTTCCCCCTTGGATTCTTTTCATGCTTAGTTTGTACCTGGCTTATGTCACATAACACAAGCAGCTTCCAGTAGGAGGTCAGGCAGGGACCCTATCTTCCACAACTTTGTATTTGGTGCAGTCCTTGCCTAACAAGTAGTAGGTTTCAATAAATATTTGCTGAATGAATAATTTCTTTCAGGAATTGGGTGTATATAGAACTCTTAATGGATTTTTTTTTCTCTTAATGGATTTAACAGGACTTTAGCGTCAAATAATCCCTAACATTTAAAATCCTTGTAGTAAACCATAATCAATAATCCTACAAATTGAGTGCTGCTCCATGCTCTTGTATGAAGAGAAACAGAGGTAGTATGATTCTCATGACTTGCTCAAGGCCACACAGTAGGAGCCCTTTTCAGAGCTGTTATTACAAGGCAGCATTTTCTATGTTTATTCCATTGCTGATACCATGATTCACATCAAACATTTCCATGGTTACCTCTGTGGTTCACTGAAGAAAGAGGTATTTATGAAGACTACCTCTAAGGCATCTTTGAAAGACAAGACAATATTCCAAACCATATACAATGGAATATTATTCAGCCACGATAAAGAAGGAAATCCTTTTTTGGCAACACACATGTACCTTGACAACTAGACACAGAAAGACAAATACTGTATCATTTCATTGACATAAGGAACCTGAAAAAAAGCCAAACCCATAGAAATATAGTAGAATGGAGGTTACCAGGGACAAGGGAGTAGGGAAAATAGGGAGATATGATCTAAGGGTACAAACTTCCAGTTATAAGATGAATATGTTCTGTGGATATAATGTACAGCATCACAGTGAACAGAGAGAGTGTTAGTCATTCAGTCATGTCTGACTCTTGTGATCCCATGGACTACAGTCCTCCAGGTTCCTCTGACCACAGGATTCTCCAGGCAAAAATACTGGAGTGAGTTGCCATTTCTTCCTGAGGAGATCTTCCCAACCCAGGGATCGAACCCAGGTCTCCTAAATTGCAGGCAGATTCTTTACCATCTGAGCCACCAGGGAAGCCCACAGTGAACAAAACTGTATTATATACTTGATAGTTGCTGAGAGAGTAAGTCTTGAAATGTTCTATAAAAAGAGTAATTATATGAGGTGACAGAAGTGTTAACTAAGCATATTGTGGTAATCATTTCCCAATATATAGTTGTATCAAATCATGTTTTATACCTTAAACTTAACCAGTGTTATAGGTCAATTATATCTCAATAAAGCTGGAAAAATCCTTTCTTGTTGTAGTGCTAGCAGAATAAAAATAAACAAAAAAATTTTTTTCAGTTGCTTGGAAGTTAAAATTGAATTTGCGTCCATATAGAATGCCTTTCTGGCTAAGAGAAAAAGTGAAATAACCAGGAAACTGCAAAAAAAAAAAAAAAAAAACCCTCTAGAGATTATGTTTTTACAAATGTTGGTAAAAGATTTAAGTTCTTTTACCAAAGCATGTGATAAGTATAAACATTAACAAGAGAAAAACAACTTCTGGGATATGTATTTAGCAAATGTTTTCAAACCACATAGAGTTTTTAAATATTCAAAGTTCTCAAATGTAACTTCAGGGTTACTTTTTTTTTTTCCTCATAAATACGATGAACAAAAATTTTAAAGACAGTATGTGATCTTAAAACAATGTCATCTTAAAAATATAATCTCCAAAATGTATTTGGAATGGAATAAGAGATGATCGATACTACAATGCTGCCTATTCACTGTACCCAGACACATATAAAAGATGGGTGAAGTTTAAAGTCACAGAGAAAAAAGGTTTTCTGTTTGCACTTCTGCATGCTAAAGACAGAAACCAGAACCTTAGTTTTAACTACTTAGCAGGCAAATCATGCCTAACACATAGGTTATGTCTTAGTTCAGGAAATTCATTCTATCACTGTGGACTCCATGTTTTCAAGCCACTGGATGGTTTTCAGTGTGGAAACTGCCTTCACTGTCTACAAGAACATGGGCAGGAGCAAAAGGCTAATATCTCTTTTCTACCAATTCCCACTGTGTAAATAAAAATTTGAGTTTCAACTACAATATAATGTCCACTTACAATAGAAAAAAATCCAACTGAAAGCATATACTGACATGCTTATGAACCAGTAACAGCTGCAAAAATTGATGGATCCTATTGTTACATCTACTTCAGTAAACAGATTAGGCATGACACTAAGCTCTGGTGGCTCAGACAGTAAAGAATCTGCCTGCAATGCAGGAGACCTGGGTTCGATCCCTGGGCCAGGAAGATTCCCTGGAGAGGGAATAGCAATCCACTCCAGTATTCTTGCCTGGAGAATTCCACAGACAGAGGAGCCTGGCGAGCTACAGTCTATGGGGTTGCAAAAGAGGTTGGACATGACTTAGCAGCTAAGCAACACTAAGCCATATTATACAAACTCATCATGAATAATATTGGAAAAATAATTTACTTGAACTCTAAACAACATGGTTAATCTAAATGGTGGAGATTATTTACAAAATAAAAGGTTGTAGAACAAATGGAACTGTTTGCTGACTTTTAAGAAAACAGCATCAAGAAAGATAGGAAAAAGCATGAGTTAAACTTCTCATTACATCTAGCAGTAAAACAGGACCCTGTGGTGATAACTGAACGCACAGTAATAAAAACACTGAAGACCTAAGCAGGGCTGCAAATCTGGATTAGACAGCAACAGGAACAAAAACCAGAAATTTAAGAAACCAAAGACTTATTATCCAGTGGAGGAAATACAGAAAAAAAAATGAAAAGATTATTTAGAAATAATAAAGAACAGCCAGCTTAAATTCCTCTGGGATATATAACCCTGTAGGTCAACAATCAAGTGGCAGGCTGAGACAGAGGAAAACAAGGCAACCTTGGGGATGTTACAATCAGAAAACTAATCTGTAAGGGCAAAAACAGCAGTGAGTAAATGACGTTATATGAGAGAAGTCATGCTCCTAGAAGAACTAATTGCTATTTCCAGATGCACGAAAGTATCTTGCGTCCACATTTCACAAAAACGTGAAGTAGATAAAAAGTATTTGTAATGATTATACAGCTATGTGACATGAGAGAAGTATTAAATGGTAAAGTAAAATCAGACATCTATGTCCCTAACATATAAAGACCTTCTTCCACACATGAGTTGACATACAGTAGACAGTACTCAAACTTCAGATCTCTCATACTAAATGGGGTTCCTGAGACAAAAGGTCCATCTTAATGGTATCAAATGGTGGTTGAAAAATACCTTCCTGGCTATATCACAACTCCTTTCTTACTATGCAGCCACTTGCACCTTGGCTGCAAGGGGTAGTGAGAAACAATCTTGAGCTATGCTTCCATAAAACAACATTTTAAATTCATTGGATTAGATTCTGTATTCCTTTACAAAACTGGATTTGACCCATATAACAAGGCTGACCTGCTACTGCAATATTTTCAGCTGATGTGTGACAGGTCCCTAGCTGGCCAGGACTTTGTACTAATGAGTATATCTATAATGGCATCAGACATCAAAGAGTTTCTTGCAGTGAAGCTATACATGATCCATCATAGTCAATGGAGAAGGCTGAAAGCATTTTCTGTAAGATTAAGAAAAAGACAAGGATATCCATTCTCACCAATTTTATTTAACTTACTTTTGAAAATTCTAACCACATCAATTAGACAAGAAATAAAAAAGGAATCCAAATAGGAAAGGAAGTAAAATAATCACTGTTTGAAGATGGCATGGGACTATACATAGAAAATCCTAGAAACACTACCAGAAAATGACCAGAGCTTATCAATGAATTCACTAAAGTTGCAGGATACAAATATATATATGTTTCATTTGTATTCACTAACAAAAGATCAGAAAGAGAAATTAGAAAGCAATCCCATTTACCATCACATCAGAAAGAGTAATATATCTAGGGATAAACATACCTAATTAAGGAAAATACCTGCACTCTAAAAACTATAAGACACTGTTGAAAGAAAGGCGATGCAAACAGATGGAAAGATGTACTGTATTCTTGGATTGAAGAATCAATATTATCAAATTGACAATACTGCCCAAAGCACTCTACAAATTCAGTGAAATCCCTATCAAATTACCATAGAAAATAGAACAAAATTTTATGGAAGCACAAAAGGTCCTCAATAGCTAAAGCAATCTTGAGAAGCAACAGAGCTTGAAGAATCGGGCTCCCTGACTTCACACTACACTACAAAGCCACAAGCATCAGGAGAGTATGGTACTAGCACAGAACAGGCAAAGAGATCAATGGAACAGGATAGAGAGCCTAGAAATAAACCCATGTACCCACAGTCAATTTATCTATGACAAAGGAGGCAAGAATATACAGTGGAGAAAAGACAGTCTCTTCAGTAAGTAGTGCTGGGCTGTTTACAATCGCTAGGACATAGAAGCAACCTAGATGTCCACTGACAGATGACTGCATAAGGAAATTGTAGTAGGTATACACAACGTAGTACCTACACACCTAAAAAGGAACTCATTTGAACCAGTTCTAATTAGGAAGACAAACCTGGAGTGCTGAACCTCGTATACAGAGTGGAGTAAGGCAGCAAGAGAAAGGCAAATATCATATAGTAACTCATACACATGGAATCTAGAATGATGGTACCGATGATCCTATGTGCAAGGCAACAAAGAAGACACAGACGTAGGGAACAGACTTTGGACCCAGTGGGGGAAGGAGAGGGTGGGATGATTTGAGAAAACAGCATTGAAGCATACACATCACCACAAAAAATAGAGAGCCAGGGGGACTTTGCTGTGTGATGCAGGGAACCCAAAGTTGGTGCTCCATAACAACCTGGAGGGGGAGAAAAGTGGGAGAGGAATACAAGAGGGAGGGGACAGACGTATACCCATGGCTGCTCATGCTGATATATGGCAAAACCATTACAATATTGTAAAGTAATCATGCTACAAATAAAAAGAAATCTAAGTAAAAAATAAGTAGTGTTGGGAAAACGGGATAACTACCTGTAAAAAAATGAAATTAGAACATTTTCTATCATCATACAGAAAAATAAATTTAAAATGGTTTAAAGACCTAAATGTAAGACTAGATACTATAAAACTACTAGAGGAAAACAAAGGCAGAACACTCTTTAGCATAAATCACGGCAATATCTTTTTTGATTCATCTCCTAAAGCAATAGAAATACAAGCAAAAATAAACAAATGGGACCTCATTAAAACATAAATCTTCCACACAGCAAAAGAAGCCATACACAAAACGAAAAGATAACCTTCAGAAATGGAGAAAATATTTGCAATGATACAACTGACAAAGGATTAAGTTCCAAAATATACAAATAGCTCATATAGCTCAAGATCAAAAACACAAACAACCCAATCAAGAAATGGGCAAGAAAACTATGTTTCTCTAAAGAAGCATGTGCTTGCATGCTAAGTCACTTCAGTTATGTCCAACTCTTTGCAAACTGCCCACCCTGTACTGTAGCCTGCCAGGCTCCTCTTCTACAGGATTTTCCAGGCAAGAATATTGGAGTGGTGGTCATGCCCTCCTCCAGGGGTTCTTCCTGACCCAGGGATTGAACCCCCACCCCTTACGTCTCCTGCTTTGGAAGGCAAGTTCTTTATTACTAGTGCCACCTGGAAAGCTCAAAGAAGACATGGCCAACAGGTCACATGAAAAAATGCTCAACATCATTAATTATTAGAGAAATGTAAATCAAAACTTCAGTTAGGTATCACCTCAAACTGGTCAGAATGGCCATCATCAAAAAGTCTAAAAGCAATAAATGCTTGAGAAAGTGTGGAGAAAAGAGAACTCTCCTACATTGTTGGTGGGAATGTAAAATGGTATAGTCATTATGGAGAACAGTATGGAGGTTCCTTAAAAACTGAACATAGAGGTACCATGTGATCCTGAGTCCCACTCCTGGGCATATATCCAGAGAAATTATAATCGGAAAAGATCCATCACCCCAATTTTCATTGCGGCACTATTTACAATAACCAAGACGTGAAAGCAACCTAAATGCCCATCAACAGATAAATGGATAAAGAAGATGTGGTATATTATATATAAATGACAGAATATTACTCAGCCATATAAAACAATAAAATAATGCTATTTGCAGCAATATAGATGGACCTAGGTGAGGTAAACAACGCAGAGAAAGACAAATATCATACACGGAATCAAAATATACAAATAAACTTATATACAAAGTAGAAATAGATGCATAGATTTTAAAACAAATTTATGGTTTCCAAATGGGAAAGGTGGTGGGGGGGATAAATCAGGAGTTTGGAATTAACATACACACACTACTAAGGCTTCCTTGATGGCTGAGCAGGTAAAGAATCTGCCTGCAATGCAGGAGACATAGATTCAATCCCTGGGTCTGGAAGACCCTCTGGAGAAGGAAATGGAGACCCACACCAATATTCTTGCCTGGAAAATCCCATAGACAGAGGGGCCTGACGGGATACAGTCCATGGGGTTGCAAAGAGTCGGACATGACTGAGTCACTAAGCATATATAAAATGATAACCAACAAGGACCTATTGTATAGCACAGGGAACTATACTCAGTATTTTGCAATAAGCTATAAGGGAAAAGCATCTGATAAAGAACAATTTTATATATATGTTGCCCTGATGACTCAGTGTTAAAGAATCCACTTGCTAATGTAGAAGATGCAGGTTTGATCCCTGGGTTGGGAAGATCCCGTGGAGAAGGAAATAGCAATCCTCCCCAGTAGTCTTGCCTGGAGAAGCTCATGGACAGAGGAGCCTGACAGGTGACAGTCCCTGGGGTGGCAAAAGAGTCAGACACGACTTAGTGACTAAACAACCACAAGTAACTGAATCACTTTCCTGTTCAACTGAAACAATATCTTAAATCAATGATACTTCAGTCTTTTAACAAGTCACTCTAAAACCTAAGAGTAATTGACCATCTTAAACACTAAAAGGATGTCTATTTGCTTTGGCGTTAGCCAACCAGGATTACTATACAATTCAAAAGAAACTTGGTTACTGCTGTGACATATAAAAATTTATGATAACTACTAAAATTATGACTGATATCACTAACCAGAATATGCTAGAATTTTAGGAGTTTCTTATAATTTCTAAAATGTACATATTAATAATGTTTACCCATATGATACAGCCTAAGTTTTTTTTTGTTTTTTTTTAATTGATTTTTATTTTTTAGTTTGTTTTGCTTTACACTAAGAAGTTTTATCACCACTTATTTGACAATCAGTTCAGTTCAGTTACCAGTCGTGTCCAACTCTTTGCAACCCCATGGACTGCAGCACGCCAGGCCTCCCTGTTCATCACCAACTCCCGAAGCTTGCTCAAACTCATGTCCATCGAGTCGGTGATGCTATCCAACCATCTCATCCTCTGTCATCCCCTTCTCCTGCCTTCAATCTTTCCCAGCATCAGGGTCTTTTTCCAATGAGTCAGCTTTTCACATCAGGTGGCCAAGCTATTGGGGTTTCAGCTTCAGCATCAGTCCTTCCAATGAATATTCAGGACTGATTTCCTTGCAGTCCAAAGGACTCTCAGGAGTCTTCTCCAACCCCATAGTTCAAAAGGATCAATTCTTCGGCGCTCAGCTTTCTTTATAGTCCAACTCTCACATTCACATACGACTACTGGAAAATCCACAGCCTTGACTAGATGTACCTTTGTTGGCAAAGTAATGTCTCTGCTTTTTAAGATGCTGTCTAGATTGGTCATAGCTTTACTTCCAAGAAGCAAGCACCTTTTAATTTCATGGCTGCAGTCACCATCTGCAGTGATTTTGGAGCCCAAGAAAATAAAGTCTGTCACTGTTTCCCCATCTATTTTCCATGAAGTGATGAGACCGGGTGCCATGATCTTAGTGTTTTGAATGTTGAGTTTTAAGCCAGCTTTTTCACTCTCCTCTTTCACTTTCATCAAGAGGCTCTTCGTTCCTCTTCACCTTCTGCCATAAGGGTGGTGTCATCTGCGTATCTGTAGTCATTGATATTTGACAGTGCTTCCCATGTAATTTACCATAGCAAATAAGCCCAATTAGTTTAATATTCTTCTGTGAGATGGAGAGAAAACAAATAACTTGAGGTGTTCCAGGGACCCTTTAATGGCTTCCCTGATGGCTCAAATGTTAAAGAATCTGCCTGCAATGCAGGAAACCTGGGTTTGATCCCTGGGTGGGGAAGATCCCCTGGAGTAGGAAGTGGCAACCCACTCTAGTGTTCTTGCCTGGAGAATTCCATCAACAGAGGAGCCTGGTGGGCTATAGTCCACGAGGTCACAAAGAGTTGGACATGACTGAGTGACTAACATTAGGGACCCTTTGAGAAACTTCAAAGTCAGGTAGAAGTCACATGAACTTCATTTAAAATTTGATCTTTGGAAAGTTTTTCAAAAATATCAAAAAATTTAACCAGTGATATAAAACATCTCAGTGGCAAATACAGATCACTTAAATTCACAATCTATTGCCAAAAGCAATACAATATTTTAAGAAAACTTTTTCCTCTTAGTCAAATTCAAGTTTTGTACCACTTTACCTTTAAAATTCATTTTCTTAAGTTCAGTCTCATCATAGCCAAGCCAGACCATGCATAAAACTCAGTTTTCCTCCTCCACAAATTTCTATCTTTCTGTATTCATATTAATCTGTCCCTCACTTTCTCTTACATTCAGAAATGAGTGCTAGGACAAAACTACCTTTTCCCCTCTAACAAAATGCATTTCCATTTCTCAAATCCTCTTTGCTGAAAACACATCCTGCATCTTTGCACACTGAAATGCTCCCTTATAATTCTTAACCTTAAAACCTTAATCTCTAATGAAAACCTAGAGACAAGTCATTGTAAACTGTCATTCTAACATTTCCCAATCGACAAATGTATGCTTTAGTCTTCCTCTCCTAAGAAGGCAAAGGTAGATAAACTTAGACCAGCCCAGCAACTAATGTTCTAATATTTATCCTATTAAAAATGACCCAGGTAGTCAATGGAGTCTCTCTATTTAATTAGTTAAGTTGTAAGTTATGAAAATCGAGAGAGACTATTTTAGCTAGACATTCCTAAAACATAATTATACCTATAGCATTTACCTAAAACTCTTACCACATTTACTTCTATTTTATTTACTGAAAAGCTTTGTCATATTGTTATTTTTCTTGTTTAAAAAACTTTGTAAAAGGAATAATAAGGTCTTATTTGATTTCCAGTGAACTTAGGTACAGCAGAAGCATTATTCTTAATGTTAAAGACATGTCTGCATTAATCAAACCAATAATTTGCTGGCATATTGAGTGCAACACTTTCATAGCATCATCTTTTAAGATTTGAAATAGCTCAACTGGAATTCTATCACCTCCACTATCTGTTTGTAGTGATGTTTCCTAAGGCCCACTTCACTTTGCATTCCAGGAAGCCTGGCTCTATGTGAGTGATCACTCTATCGTGGTTATCTGAGTCGTGAAGATCTTTTTTGTTTAGTTCTTTTGTGTATTCTTGGAGAAGGCAATGGCACCCCACTCCAGTACTCTTGCCTGGAAAATCCCATGGATGGAGGAGCCTGGTGGGCTGCAGTCCATGGGGTCAAGAAGAGTCAGACATGACTGAGCGACTTCCCTTTCACTTTTCACTTTCATGCATTGGAGAAGGAAATGGCAACCCACTCCAGTGTTCTTGCCTGGAGAATCCCAGGGACGGGGGAGCCTGGTGGGCTGCTGTCTATGGGGTCGCACAGAGTCGGACACGACTGAAGTGACTTAGCAGCAGCAGCAGCCGCCGCCACCTCTTCTTAATATCTTCTGCTGCTGTTAGGTCCATATAATTACTGTCCTTTATTGAGCTCATCTTTGCATGAAATCTTCCCTTGGAATCTCTGATTTTCTTGAAGAGATCTCTAGTCCTTCCCATGCTATTGTTTTCCTCAATTCCTTTGCACTGATCACTGAGGAAGGCTTTCTTATCTCTCCTTGCTATTCTTTGGAATCTGCATTCAGATGGGCATTTCTTTCCTTATCTCCTTTGCCTTTTGCGTCTTTTCTTTTCTCAGCTATTTGTAAGGCCTCCTGGGGCAATGATTTTGCCTTTTTGCATTTCTTTTTCTTGAGGATGGTCTTGATCACTGCCTCCTGTAGGGTGTCATGACCTCCGTCCATAGTTCTTCAGGCACTCTATCAGATCTAATCCCTTGAATCTATTTGTCATTTCCACTATATAATCATAAGGGATTTGATTTAGGTCACACCTGAATGGTCTAGTGGTTTTCCCTACTTTCTTCAATTTAAGTGTGAATTTGGCAATAAGGAGTTCATGATTTGCGCCACAGTCATTTCCCAGTCTTGTTTTTGCTGACTGTATCTTTGGCTGCAAAGAATAGAATCAATCTGATTTCGGTATCTACCATCTCTGATGTCCACGTGTGCAGAGTAGAAGGACATGCGCTCATCCTCTCTGGCGAGAACTCCAAAATTACAACTCGCTGCTGAAAAACCATCAACAGGAGAATGTTGGATCTCACCAAAAAAAGATACCCCACATCCGAGCAAAAGAGAAGCCCCAGCAAGATGGCAGGGGGATGAAATCAGCATATCATGGCCAGAGATATTTCAACAGTGAGTAACAATGCAGTACGTCTCTATGCTTCCATGTATATCCTGTCATTTGTGCTCTGACTGTAAAATCTAAAGTTCTGCAGTCAAGCCTCAGAACTGCCAGTTATTTAGGTGTTTGATTTTGGACAAGTCATTTAACTTATCTGAGCCTTGTGTCTTTATCTACAAAATGAGGATGATTGTGTCTGTTCAGGTTGCCTTACTCGCATGTGAGACTATGAAGGCAATTGATAAACTTTATTATTTTTAACAGTTGCATTTGGTTTTTGCTTTATGTTTTTTGTTTTTAAATTCTACCAGTTTATTGCTACCCACCCATCTCCCTCCACCCTCATGCATGCGTGCTTGGTCATGTAACCCCATGGACTGCGGCCCACCAGGCTCCTCTGTCCATGGCTTTCCCAGGCAAGAATACTGGAGTGGGTTTCCATTTCCTTTTCCTGCTTTAGGTTTTTAAGAAAATGTTCATATGCAAACGTAGTAAAACAAAGAGAAGAGTAAATTATGGAAAGAGATATTGAGGAACTCTAATGTTTTCAGAATTTAGAAAGTTGAATTACATTTATCTAAATATCTTTAAAACTTTAAAACTCATGATATTTTCAGTGTCTTTTTATTGCAGGAAGAGTAGTGATAAAGTCAGTTTGAAGATGAATGGTAACATTTCTGTATGTGAGTGACTTATGTTCATCTTACCTTTCTCTGTAAAGAAATTTTAAATATTTAACCAGTTTTACATAATTATATGGAAATCCTCTTAGATTTAAGAATAGTTGAGCCAAAACTTGATGATTGGGAAACTTTTAAAATATGAAACATGGAATGATTAACACTGTGGAGAGTAACTGAAAAATATTTCAGGAAGCATCCTGTGTAAAGATAAGGGATGGTTGAATATCTTTCTGAAGGCCTCATTGCTGATTATGAAGCAGAAGCCACAGATGAGTGCTAAATTGTTGAATTGATAACCTATATCACAGGCCTTGGCATTCCTGCTGAGGTTCTCTTGCAACGCGTGTCTATTTAAGAAGTGAGCAAGTGGTCCTGTAGAAAGAAAAGAATTCTCAATACAGTGGGTCATTTGAATGAGAAAGACTGCAAGAATCTCTTGGTAGCAGTAAGGCTAAAAAGGCTAAATTTAACTGTAAATGCTGTCTGCCAGAGACCTTCATATTCCCACTAAAAAATGAAAATTAAAAAGTGTTTTTTAAAAACCAAAACTGAATCAGGTAAAATAACCTAAAACCCATCAGTAAAAAAAGAGGTTGGATTCAAATTGGGCTTCTGGCAGATAACACAGATCAATATCACCTGTCTAGCTGGCTAACCCCTTTTTACTAGTATTTATGGAAAACATGCTTCTATTTCCATTTGTAGTTTTTTAAATTTTAGGGACCAAGTGGAGCCTGTCTCTTCTTTCTAGGAAAATCCCACTCTTGGACAAGAAAAGTTTGTTTTTTTTTCCCTGATCCTTTCTTCTCTTTGACATCAATAAAGGTTTTAAATATCACAAAACTGATTTGGCTGTAAATGGAGCAATGTTACCAAACAAACTGAAATGAAAAGCAAAGGACAAACAGAAAATCCTAAATAAGGCCTTAAGTTTGCTCTTGAGGTTTGGCATACACTGCTGCAGGAGACCATAAATGACATGTTTAACACAGCAAGGGGAGCAGTCAGTGGAACATGGGGTCCGGAGATACCCCTGCCCAAACCCAAGCGGAGAGCCTAACAGGTGCTGTGGTTACAGGTTGTTACAATGAAGTATCATATACTCCTCACCCACTGGGATTAGAGCTGTAATCAGTTTACTTCCCCAAAATGCAGCTCAGAGGACTTTTTTTAGGTATAGTTGTAACACTACCCATTTTTAAAGACAGAAATTCAGAAAAACAAGACACAACCTGCACACACAGATGCTAGCATCCAAAGAAACAAATGAACCAGTTCAAAAACTGGGTCAAAGTCCAACAACAGTTTCCTCTCTCCAAAGGGTACCCCCAGCTCAGGTTAGTTCACTTCAGTTCAGTCACTCAGTCATGTCTGACTCTTTGCGACCCCATGAACCACAGCACGCCAGGACTCCCTGTCCATCCTCAGCTCCCAGAGTCCACCCAAACCCATGTCATTGTGTCGGTGATGCCATCCAAGTATCTCATCCTCTGTCGTCCCCTTCTCCTCCTCCCTTCAATCTTTCCCAGGATCAGGGTCTTTTCAAATGAGTCTGCTATTCGCATCAGGTGGCCAAAGTATTGGAGTTTGAGCTAGAAGTATTGGAGTTTCAGTCCCTCCAATGAACACCCAGCACTGATTTCCTTTAGGATGGACTTGTTGGATCTCTTTGCATTCCAAGGGACTCCCAAGACTCTTCTCCAACACCACACTTCAAAAGCATCAAGTCTTCGGTGCTCAGCTTTCTTTATAGTCCAACTCTCACTTCATACATTACTACAGGAAAAACCATAGCCTTGACTAGATGGACCTTTGTTGGCAAAGTAATGTCTCTGCTCTTTAATATAATGTCTCAGTTCAGTTACGTTCAGTTCAGTCGCTCAGTTGTGTCCAACTCTTTGCAACCCCATGAACTGCAGCAAGCCAGGCCTGCCTGTCCATCATCAACTCCTGGAGTTCACTCAGACTCACGTCCATCGAGTTGGTGATGCCATCCAGCCATCTCATCCTCTGTCGTCCCCTTCTCCTCCTGCCCCCAATCCTTCCAGCAAGAGAGAATTTTCCAATGAGTCAACTCTTCACATGAGGTGGCCAAAGTACTGGAGTTTCAGCTTTAGCATCATTCCTTCCAAACAAATCCCAGGGGTGATCTCCCTCAGAATAGACTGGTTGGATCTCCTTGCAGTCCAAGGGACTCCCAAGAGTCTTCTCCAACACCACACTTCAAAAGCATCAATTCTTTGGCACTCAGCCTTCTTCACAGTCCAACTTTCACATCCATACATGACTACTGGAAATACCATAGCCTTGACTAGAAGACCTTTGTTGGCAAAGTAATGAGTCTGCTTTTGAATATGCTATCTAGGTTGATCATAACTTTCCTTCCAAAGAGTAAGTGTCTTTTAATTTCATGGCTGCAATCACCATCTGCAGTGATTTTGGAGCCCAAGAAAATAAAGTCTGTCTCTGTTTCCATTGGTTCAAATCTATTTGCCATGAAGTGATGGGACCAGATGCCATGATCTTCATTTTCTGAATGTTGAGCTTTAAGCCAACTTTTTTACTCTCCTCTTTCACTTTCATCAAGAGGTCTTTTAGTTCCTCTTCACTTTCTGCCATAAGGGTGGTGTCATCTGCATATCTGAGGTTACTGATATTTCTCCTGGCAATCTTGATTCCAGCTTGTGTTTCTTCCAGTCCAGCCTTTCTCATGATGTACTCTGCATATA
Organism: Aepyceros melampus; assembly: GCA_006408695.1. NCBI lineage: Eukaryota > Metazoa > Chordata > Mammalia > Artiodactyla > Bovidae > Aepyceros > Aepyceros melampus. Next base: position 35,655 of record SJXQ01005012.1, on the reverse strand, counting down.
AGTTAAATAAGCAGGGTGACAATATATAGCCTTGAGGTACTCCTTTTCCTATTTGGAACCATCTGTTGTTCCATGTCCAGTTATAATGTTGCTTCCTGACCTGCATACAGGTATCTCAAGAGGCAGGTCAGGTGGTCTGGTATTCCCATCTCTTTCAGAATTTTCACAGTTTATTGTGATCCACACAGTCAAAGGCTTTGGCATAGTCAATAAAGCAGAAATAGATGTTTTTCTGGAACTCTCTTGCTTTTTCCATGATCCAGCAAATGTTGGCAATTTGATCTCTGGTTCTTCTGTCTTTTCTAAATCCAGCTTGAACATCTGGAAATTCACGTTTCACATATTGCTAAAGACTGACTTGGAGAATTTTGAGCATTACTTTACCAGCGTGTGAGATGAGTGCAATTGTGTGGTAGTTTGAGTATTTTGGGCATTGCCTTTCTTTGGCATTGGAATGAAAACTGACCTTTTCCAGTCCTGTGGCCACTGCTGAGTTTTCCAAATTTACTGGCATATTGAGTGAAGCACTTTCACAGCATCTTCTCTCAGGATTTGAAACAGCTCAACTGGAATTCTATCACCTCCACTAGCTTTGTTCATAGATGCTTTCTAAGGCCCACTTGACTTCACATTCCAAGATGTCTGGCTCTAGATGAGTGTGAGTGATCACACCTTCATGATTATCTGGGTCATGAAGATGTTTTGTATACAATTCTTCTGTGTGTTCTTGCCACCTCTTCTTAATATCTTGTGCTTCTATTAGGTCCATACCATTTCTGTCCTTTATTGAGCCCATCTTTGCATGAAATGTTCCCTTGGTATCTCTAATTTTCTTGAAGAGATCTCTAGTCTTTCCCATTCTGTTATTTTCCTCTATTTCTTTGCATTAATAGCTGAGGAAGGCTTTCTTATCTCTTCTTGCTATTCTTTGGAACTCTGCATTCAGATGCTTATATCTTTCCTTTTCTCTTTTGCTTTTCACTTCTCTTCTTTTCACAGCTATTTGTAAAGCCTCCCCAGACAGCCATTTTGCTTTTTTGCATTTCTTTTCCATGGGGATGGTCTTGATCCCTGTCTCCTGTATCTCTTCTTGCTATTCTTTGGAACTCTGCATTCAGATGCTTATATCTTTCCTTTTCTCTTTTGCTTTTCACTTCTCTTCTTTTCACAGCTATTTGTAAAGCCTCCCCAGACAGCCATTTTGCTTTTTTGCATTTCTTTTCCATGGAGATGGTCTTGATCCCTGTCTCCTGTACAATGTCACAAACCTCCATCTATAGTTCATCAGGCACTTATCAGATCTAGGCCCTTAAATCTATTTCTCACTTCCAGTGCATAATCATAAGGGATTTGATTTAGGTCATACCTGAATGGTCTAGTGGTTTTCCCTACCTACTTCAATTTAAGTCTGAATTTGGCAATAAGGAGTTCAGGATCTGAGCCACAGTCAGCTCCCGGTCTTGTTTTTGCTGACTGTATAGAGCTTCTCCATCTTTGGCTGCAAAGAATATAATCAATCTGATTTTGGTGTTGACCATCTGGTGATGTCCATGTGTAGAGTCTTCTCTTCTGTTGTTGGAAGAGGGTGTTTGCTATGAGCAGTGCGTTCTCTTTGCAAAACTCTATTAACCTTTGCCCTGTTTCGTTCCATACTCCAAGGCCAAATTTGCCTGTTACCTCAGGTGTTTCTTGACTTCCTACTTTGTATTCCAGTCCCCTATAATGAAAAGGACATTTTTTTTGGGTGTTAGTTCTAAAAGGTCTTGTAGGTCTTCATAGAACCATTCAACTTCAGCTTCTTCAGCGTTACTGGTTGGGGCATAGGCTTGGATTACCGTGATATTGAATGGTTTGCCTTGGAAACAAACAAAGACCATTATGTTGTTTTTGAGATTGCATCCAGGTACTGCATTTCAGACTCTTGTTGACCATAATCAGTTCAGTTCAGTCGCTGAGTCGTGTGACCATAATAGCTACTCCATTTCTCCTAAGGGATTCCTGCCCGCAGTAGTAGATATAATGGTCATCTGAGTTAAAATCACCCATTCCAGTCCATTTTAGTTCACTGATTCCTAGAATGTCGACGTTCACTCTTCCCATCTCCTGTTTGACCACTTCCAATTTGCCCTAATTCATGGACCTAACATTTCAGGTTCCTATGCAATACTGCTCTTTACAGTATTGGACCTTGCTTCTATCACCAGTCACATCCACAACTGGGTATTGGTTTTGCTTTGGCTCCATCCCTTCTTTCTTTCTGGAGTTAATTCTCCAATGATCTCCAGTAGCATATTGGGCACCAACTGACCTGGGGAGTTCCCATTTCAGTATCCTATCATTTTGCCTTTTCATACTGTTTATGGGGTTCTCAAGGCAAGAATACTGAAGTGGTTTGCCATTTCCTTCTCCTGTGAACCAGATTCTGTCAGTCCCTCCAATGAACACCCAAGACTGATTTCCTTTTGAATGGACTGGTTGAATCTCCTTGCAGTCCAAGGGACTCTCAAGACTCTTCTCCAACACCACAGTTCTAAAGCATCAATTCTTCAGTGCTCACTTTTGTTTATAGTCCAACTCTCATATCCATACATGACCACTGGAAAAACCATAGCCTTGACTAGATGGACCTTTGTTGGCAAAGTAATGATTTTGCTTTTGAATATGCTGTCTAAGTTGGTCATAACTTTCCTTCCAAGGAGTAAGCATCTTTTCATTTCATGGCTGCATCATTATTTGCAGTGATTTTGGAGCCCCCCAAAATAAAGCCTGACACTGTTTCCACTGTTTCCCCATCTATTTGCTATGAAGTGATGGGACCAGATGCCATGATCTTCGTTTTCTGAATGTTGAGCTTTAAGCCAACTTTTTCACTCTCCTCTTTCACTTTCATCAAGAGGCTCTTTAGTTCTTCTTCTCTTTCTGCCTAAGGGTGGTGTCATCTGCATATCTGATGTTATTGATATTTCTTCCAGCAATCTTGATTCCAGCTTGTGCTTCCTCCAGCCCAGCATTTCTCATGATGTACTCTGCATATAAATTAAATAAGCAGGGTGACAATACACAGCCTTGACGTACTCCTTTTCCTATTTGGAACCAGTCTGTTGTTCCATGTCCAGTTCTGTCTGTTGCTTCCTGACCTGCATACAGGTTTCTCAAGAGGCAGGTCAGGTGGTCTGGTATTCCCATCTCTTTCAGAATTTTCACAGTTTATTGTGATCCACACAGTCAAAGGCTTTGGCATAGTCAATAAAGCAGAAATAGATGTTTTTCTGGAACTCTCTTGCTTTTCCGTGATCCAGTGGATGTTGGCAATTTGATCTCTGGTTCCTCTGTCTTTTCTAAAACCAGCTTGAACATCAGGAAGTTCACAGTTCATGTATTGCTGAAGTCTGGCTTGGAGAATTTTGAGCTTTACTTTACTAGTGTGTGAGATGAGTGCAATTGTGTGGTAGTTTGAGCATTCTTTGGCATTGCCTTTCTTTGGGATCGGAATGAGAACTGACCTTTTCCAGTGCTGTGGCCACTGCTGAGTTTTCCAAATTAGCTGACATAGTGAGTCAACACTTTCAGAGCATCATCTTTCAGGATTTGAAACAGCTCAACTGGAATTCTATCACCTCCACTAGCTTTGTTCATAGATGCTTTCTAAGGCCCACTTGACTTCACATTCCAAGATGTCTGGCTCTAGATGAGTGTGAGTGATCACACCTTCATGATTATCTGGGTCATGAAGATGTTTTGTATACAATCTTCTGTGTGTTCTTGCCACCTCTTCTTAATATCTTGTGCTTCTATTAGGTCCATACCATTTCTGTCCTTTATTGAGCCCATCTTTGCATGAAATGTTCCCTTGGTATCTCTAATTTTCTTGAAGAGATCTCTAGTCTTTCCCATTCTATTGTTTTCCTCTGTTTCTTTGCATTGATCACTGAGGAAGACTTTCTCATCTCTCCTTGCTATTCTTTGGAACTCTGCATTCAATATAGTGTATCTTTCCTTTTCTCCTTTTCTTCTCACTTCTCTTCTTTTCACAGTGCACTCAACTGCAAAAGAAATCTGCTTGTTTCAGAGAAAAAGCCCCAGAGAGGAAATGCAACTCCTTCCTTTCTCCAACAGGGTACCCCACTCAAATAGAAGACAAACTGGCTCATTCCAGAGTAAAAGCCCGCAAAGGAGAGACAACAACGTTCCTGGCTGTGTACACCAGAGTGACACCTTATTGCTGCTCCACAGATGCTGACACAGCTACTGTTTTGGGGAATTTGAAACAGCAGGTCCTCAGACAAGATAAGGTCCTCAGGACTAACAGTTGGGTCAGCTGCTATGACCATTGCCACAAGCCTCCTGCCTGGTTGTGCTCAAATTTGTTTACTGAGTCCAAGGTCCTGCTGTTCACCCAATGACAGGCCAATAAATTGAGAGATGACTTGTTGGGGCAACAAATAGCAACTTGGTTCAGAAAACTAGCAGAGCAAGAAGATTGGTGGACTTGTCTCCTGAGGAATCATCTTGACTCAGTCAGAATCCAGGCTTCTCTTTACTGAAAGGGGAGGGAGCAAAGCCAAACCTTTCCTATTTTCCATCAGCCTCCTGGGGAGAGGTGTTCATTTCCTTCTCCCTACAGTCATTCACAGGTGGACCTGTGAGCTACACTAAGGTATTTTAGCTTAATGCTCATTACTTAGGAGGCAGGGTTCCCATAGATGGGACATTATGTATAATTTAAGCTTAACAGACAACAACCCTTTAGTGATAAGCTTGTAAGAGGGAGAATACAAGGTTCTTCCTTATAACAACACAGCGATAGATAGTTGAATCAGAAACTTGCTATAAAGAAAGCTGAGCACCGAAGAACTGATGCTTTTGAACTGTGGTGTTGGAGAAGACTCTTGACAGTCCCTTGGACTGCAAGGAGATCCAACCAGTCCATTCTAAAGGAGATCAGTCCTGTTCACTGGAAGGACTGATGATGAAGCTGAATCCTTTGGCCACCTAATTGGAAGAACTGACTCATTGGAAAAGACCCTGATGCTGGTAAAGATTGAAGGTGGGAGGAGAAGGGGATGACAGAGAATGAGATGGTTGGATGGCATCACCAACTCAATGGACATGAATTTGAGTCAACTCCGGGAGTTAGTGATGAACAAGGAGGCCTGGCATACTGCCATCCATGGGGTTACAGAGTCAGAGACAACTGAGTGATTGAACTGAACTGAACTTTCTATCTGAAAAAGGAGAAAACCCAGTTGGTTTGACCATTTGTGATCCATTCTCTTATGTGACTGGGGACACAGGAGGGACTGTGACATGATTTTTTTTTTTTTTTGGTCCAAATCAGTAATTGAATTGGTGGTATCGAAGCGGCCTGAAATAGTATAGAATCATAAAATTAGGGAGTTGGAGAGTCCTCACAAAGCATATTTTGAAAGTTAAAAAAAAAAAAAAAAAAACAGAGTTCAGGAAAGTTAAGCTGGGAATAGAATCCCAGTCTTCAGGTTCTTTCAGTATCTGTATCATTGACTCGAGTGATCTGCAACACTTCCATGGAAGTGGACCACTATTAACATGTGGAACACAGTAAATGCTATGTTAACGTGGATTAATTTTTTTCATTATTACACTTTTACTAATGTTAATCTAAAGCCTCCAGAGCTTTATTATGTCCTTTGATGAAGTGTCATCATTTATATGATACATATACATATTAGAGGACAGCAGTGAAGGGCTTATATACAGTCAGATAGCTATTGAGTGAAAGAGAAGGATTTATGTTTGTAAGTTGTTTATTGATGGTCTCAAGAAGGACCCAGTAAATAATACACCACCATTACAGCTCACCTTCAAAGCCAACTAAGAAAAATAAATAAAACACAATAGGACAAAGCAAATGAGAGCCCTAAATATTGCCTTTATTACTGATAAATCTGATATTGGATGTGTGGCTCATGTTGGAAGACAAGCGGGCTTCCTATTAACTGGCTTTTAGAGAGACACGGCCACAGGATGGCATTGCATGTGGTTCTCTCAAAGCTCCTCACTCTTTAAGTGGAAAAGAAATATGAACTGAAACCACTGGGGTTTAGAAAATTCAACAGGAAATAAATAAATGACTAATCAGGAAGAATTAACCTTCTTTAACACATATCCCTCCTTTAATAACATTTGGCCTCATTATGCATCTTTTGTGCCAGTTACAGATGAAATATTTGGTTGGATAAGGAATTAGTGTGACTTATTGAAAATATATCTTATACTCTTACAATTTTCTGATTCTAAACAATATGATAGAAAAATTGTTTGGAGCAGTAATTTCTCAGTTATTAACTTGTCCTTTCCCTCTTTGATCCAGAGAAACCAAATGTTAATATCAAAAATACATAGTTAATTTCAACATACACAAATTAGTTATTGATAGAACTTGCTAAGGAATCCTGAGTTTACAAGGTGAGAACAACCAAAATCTCTTCTACAGGAAGAGGCCGAAACCGAAGATGAAAGGTAGTGACTTCCCTGCTGGTCCAGTGGTTAAGAATCTACCTTCCAATTCAGGAGACGTGTTTCACTGGATCCCTGGTCAAAGAACGAAGATCCCACATGCCACAGAGGAAGCAAGCTGCCGGAGGGCTGCCAGCTACTGAGGCCACGTGCTCTGGTGCCTGCACACCACAGCTAGAGAAAGGCTCGTAGGCCCTAATGAAGAACCCAGCCACCACAGCTAAGGCCCAAAGCAGTAAAAAATAAAATAAATAAACGAATACAAAGAAAATGAAAGGTATAAGGGAAAGGATAGAACTGTTTAAAGAATGTTGGCACAGCAGAAGTGATTTGATGGATAAATGTAGAAACTATTTTCCCACTGCAACAGCTCTTTATTAATAAAGTGAGGTAGTTAGAGGAAATGAAAGAATGTTGCCAAAACTCAGTACAGATGCTGAAATTCAGCATTAAAATCCAAAAACCAAAACCCAGGTAGGTGCAAGTAACTATGTTTGGTATTTGGAAAAGAGATTATGTAATTACAACATACTCATCAAATTAAAGGGGAACAATATATGCAGGTCAAGTAATAGTTGCAGTAGATGTGTTTGCTGGCTACCCTATAGCCTTCTGTCACCTGTATTTATTCCCTTTGCCTGCCTCTCATATAGAAGCTTCTTTAAATGTCGATCACTTATGACCCTGTCATGGCTAACAATGTGTAAGGGGTCTTCTGGGGGCCTCTGGAAGGATTTATCCTTTCCCTCCAAGAAAGAGGTGCTCAAGGAGAAACCCTGTGTCCTGCACACCCTGAGAAAGAGGCATCTTACAGGAACAAGTGCAGGACAGCAGTACGACAGAGACCCCACACCGAATCCAAATACTTGAGACACTGAATCAGTGCCAGCAACCACCTATTTCTAGACATCTCATTATGCGACATAATGTTATCAGGTTTTCTGTTGTTTGACGTTGCAAGCATTCTGAATTATCCCTACAGATGCAGGCCACACTTTACATAGTAATCTATCTACACATTTGAATGCCACCATGATTTTTCTCTAGCAGTTTGCAGCTTCAAAACATGAGCAATCATTATAATTCATTTCCCACAGATCAAAATGTTACAGGACGTGGCAAAAATGTAATGAAAAATTTGGGAAGATGATGATTGAAAAAGACCAGACTCTACTCTGGGTCAGGACTGGCTCAGACCTCAACTTGACCCCGTCTACTTGTGCGATCTCATGCAAAAAATAGGATAATGAGTCATTTACCTCTCCACACTTTACATAGTAATCTATCTACACATTTGAATGCCACCATGATTTTTCTCTAGCAGTTTGCAGCTTCAAAACATGAGCAATCATTATAATTCATTTCCCACAGATCAAAATGTTACAGGACGTGGCAAAAATGTAATGAAAAATTTGGGAAGATGATGATTGAAAAAGACCAGACTCTACTCTGGGTCAGGACTGGCTCAGACCTCAACTTGACCCCGTCTACTTGTGCGATCTCATGCAAAAAATAGGATAATGAGTCATTTACCTCATAAAGTTTTTGTGAGAATTACATGTGATATTTGTAAATTGCTATAGCAAAACGAATACAGTATTATAAAGCAAAACAAACTAAAAAGTAAAAATTAACTTCAAAAAATTAAAGATCCACATAAGCACAAAAAAAGAAGAGGATTATAGCTTTTTTTTTATTACTATATACTCCTGAATTAATTTGCAAAATAAATGTTCAATTTTACAGTCATTTTTTAATATTCTCTTGCGTTTTTCTACCTTTTAAGGAAATCTTTATTTACTTCTCAAATATACTTGTTTTTCCTCTTTGACAAAATTCCTATTGGTGTGTAAGCTTTTCTTCAATGGTTATTCCAGTTCTTTAGCTATTACTGCAGGAACCAAATATTGTACTCCTCTCACCATCTCTTTCTCTCACCTAACTAGGATGAGACCAAAATTAGTGTACTGCAAGGGAAGATGGGGGAAGGGAAGAGCATAGGAATGTCAAATTACCTGGCGACACGTACTCAGCCCAGTTCAGTTCAGTTCAGTTCAGTCGCTCAGTCGTGTCCAAATCATTGTGACCCCATGAATTGCAGCACAACAGGCCTCCCTGTCCATCACCAACTCCCGGAGTTCACCCAGACTCATGTCCATCGAGTCGGTGATGCCATCCAGCCATCTCATCCTCTGTCATCCCCTTCTCCTCCTGCCCCCAATCCCTCCCAGCATCAGGGTCTTTTCCAGTGAGTCAACTCTTCACATAAGGTGGCCAAAGTACTGGAGTTTCAGCTTTAGCATCAGTCCTTCCTAAAAACACCTAGGACTGATCTCCTTTAGGATGGACTGGTTGGATCTTCTGGCAACCCAAGGGACTCTCAGGAGTCTTCTCCAACACCACAGTTCAAGAGCATCAATTCTTCAGCGCTCAGCCTTCTTCACAGTCCAACTCTCACATCCATAGATGACTACTAGAAAAACCATAGCCTTGACTAGATGGACCTTTGTTGGCAAAGTAATGTCTCTGCTTTTGAATATGCTATCTAGGTTGGTCATAACTTTTCTTCCAAGGAGTAAGCGTCTTTTAATTTCGTGGCTGCAGTCACCATCCGCAGTGATTTTGGAGCCCC
>SJXQ01005012.1:11876-26168 GCA_006408695.1 Aepyceros melampus | reverse complement strand
GTATTGCTGAAGCCTGGCTTGGAGAATTTTGAGCATTACTTTATTAGCATGTGAGATGAGTGCAATTGTGTGGTAGTTTGAGCATTCTTTGGCATTGCCTTTCTTTGGGATTGGAATGAAAACTGACCTTTTCCAGTCCTGTGGCCACTGCTGATTTTCCAAATTTGCTGGCATATTGAGTGCAGCACTTTCACAGCGTCATCTTTCAGGATTTGAAATAGCTCAACTGGAATTTCATCACCTCCACTAGCTTTGTTCACAGTGATGCTTTCTAAGGCCCCCTTGACTTCACATTCCAGGATGTCTGGCTCTAGGTGAATGATCACACCGTCATGATTATCTGGGTCATGAAGCTCTTTTTTGTACAGTTCTTCTGTGTATTCTTGCCACCTCTTCTTAATATCTTCTGCTTCTTTTAGGTCCATATCATTTCTATCCTTTATCGAGCCCATCTTTGCATGAAATGTTCCCTTGGTATCTCTAATTTTCTTGAAGAGATCTCTAGTCTTTCCCATTCTGTTGTTTTCCTCTATTTCTTTGCATTGATCGCTGAAGAAGGCTTTCTTATCTCTCCTTGCTCTTCTTTGGCACTCTGCATTCAGATGCTTATACCTTTCCTTTTCTCCTTTGCTTTTTGCTTCTCTTCTTTTCACAGCTATTTGTAAAGCCTCCCCAGACAGCCATTTTGCTTTTTTGCATTTCTTTGCCATGGGGATGGTCTTGATCCCTGTCTCCTGTACAATGTCATGAACCTCATTCCATAGTTCACCAGGCACTCTATCTATCAGATCTAGACCCTTAAATCTATTTCTCACTTCCACTGTATAATCATAAGGGATTTGATTTAGGTCATACTTGAATGGTCTAGTAATTTTCCCTACTTTCTTCAATTTAAGTCTGAATTTGGCAATAAGGTGTTCAGGATCTGAGTCACGGTCAGCTCCCGGTCTTGTTTTTGCTGACTGTATAGAGCTTCTCCTTCTTTGGCTGCAAAGAATATAATCAATCTGATTTTGGTGTTGACCATCTGGTGATGTCCATGTGTAGAATCTTCTCTTGTGTTGTTGAAGTGGGTGTTTGCTATGAGCAGTGCATTCTCTTGGCAAAACTCTATTAGCCTTTGCCCTGCTTCATTCCGCATTCCAAGGCCAAATTTGCCTGTTACTTCAGGTGTTTCTTGACTTTCTACTTTTGTATTCCAGTCCCCTACAATGAAAAGGAAATCTTTTTTGGGTGTTAGTTCTAAAAGGTCTTGTAGGTCTTCATAGAACCATTTATCTTCAGCTCTTCAGCATTACTGGTTGGGGCATAGGCTTGGATTACTGTAATATTAAATGGTTTGCCTTGAAGATGAACAGAGATCATTCTGTTGTTTTTGAGATTGCATCCAAGTACTGCATTTCGGACTCTTTTGTTGACCATGATGGCTACTCCATTTCTTCTGAGGGATTTCTGCCCACAGTAGTAGATATAATGGTCATTTGAGTTAAATTCACCCATTCCAGTCCATTTTAGTTCACTGATTCCTAGAATGTTGACATTCACTCTTGCCATCTCCTATTTAACCACTTCCAATTTGCCTTGATTCATGGACCTGACATTCCAGGTTCCTATGCAATATTGCTCTTTACAGCATCAAACCTTGCTTCTATACCAGTCACATCCACAACTGGGTATTGGTTTTGCTTTGGCTCCATCCCTTCATTCTTTCTGGAGTTATTTCTCCACTGATCTCCAGTAGCATATTGGGCACCTACAGACCTGGGGAGTTCCTCTTTCAGTATCCTATCATTTTGCCTTTTCATACTGTTCATGGGGTTCTCAAAGCTCAGCTCAACATGTATCAAATCAGTGTCAGAGAAATTTCATCTCCTAGGGCAAGGGAATTGTACTGATGCTCTCATGCATGCACACGGGAAGCCAAAATGAAAAAGAATAAGACTTGAGCTTCCTTTGGTGACTCGGTGGTAAAGAATCTGCCTGCCACTGCAGGAGACATAGGTTCAACCCCTGGTTTGGGAAGATCCCACATGCTGCAGAACAACTAAACCTGTGAGCCACAACTATTGAGACTGTGCTCTAGAGCTTATGCTTCACAACAAGAGAAGCAGCTGCAGTGAGAAGGCCTGCAAGTCAACTGGAAAGTAGACCTTGCTGTCCACAACTGGAGAAAAGCCCATGTGGCAATGAAGACCTAGCACAGCCAAAAATAGAATAAAGGTACAATTATTTTATTAAAAAAGAAAGAAGACTCGCAAATTTGCACTCAAGAAGACAAAAAGCAAGCAGAGTTTAAGACACTGAGATTGTAAGCCTTGGATAACAGCAAAAATCTGCTTGCAAGTTAGAATTCATTAGAATGTTTAAATCGATAAGAGAAGGGATGGGTGGGAAACAAAACTGAGTTAAGCTACCAAGTTTGTCACTTAAGTAGTAGATAACCAGATTTTTCTTTAAAAGGCATGAGTTCCCTTTTCTCCAGCCACTTTGATGCAGGGAGCTACCAAAATATGGTTACCTTGATGTCAGAGAGAAATCAAAGAATTAGTCACTAGCTAAGTTTCTCCTTTTCTATTCTGGACATGGAAGCATCAGAAAGATAAACACCCCTTTTAAAAGGGCAAACTCTAGCTTGAAAAGATTTTTATAATAGGGTTGAGAGCTTCTTGCACAAATTGATTTAGGGAGGCATTATAAATGAACTAATTAAAGCAAGTGGCCCAAAGTTTTGGACCATTCTTTGAAAACACATGAAAGAGGAATTTTAAATTGTCAGTTTGTACCAAGGTATATGCTTCTGAATTTTGCTTAAATAATGCTCTCTACTGAATCTCACATAACTCACAGAACTCAACATTTCCAAAGGTGAGCTCATCTCTAGTTATCCAGTTCTGTCTCACGTCTCAAAGACTGGCATCATCATCCACAGAGGTGGAATCATGGGAGTTATTTTTGATCATTTTTCCTTTTACCATACATAGCTGATCCATTGCTGCTGCTGCTGCTTTTTCTATTTTCTTTTTTTGTGGCTTGCATTATCTTCCATCTTTGTTGTGGCCTGCAGGATCTTTAATCGTGGTATGTGAATTCTTAGTTGCAGCAAGTGGGATCCAGTTTTCAAGCCAGGGTTCAAACCCAGGCCCCCTGTATGGGAGTGTGGAGTCTTAGCCACTGGACCACCAGGGATGTCCCCATCCACTGCTCCTTGACAGTGATTTTTTTTTTCTCGAATCTCCTGTTGCCCCATCAGTTCAGTTAGTTCAGTCACTCAGTTGTGTCCGACTGTGACCCCATGGACTGCAGCACACCAGGCTTCCCCATCCATCACCAACTCCCAGAGCTTACTCAAACTCAATGTTGCTGATTTACTTATTCAAGGATGTGATTACCCAGCTAGGTCATCTCAGCTGGTACCCATGCTTCACCTTCACTCGTTTTCTTCTACCAACTCAGTGCAGTAAGACCTTTCAAGTGAAAATCTAATAGATGGCACTCTGTAGCTTAAAACGGACTAAGGAATGCCTGTAACAATAAAATGCGCTTCCCTTGTGGCTCAGCTGGTAAAAAAAAAATCTGCCTGCAATTCGGGAGACTTGGATTCGATCCATGGGTTGGGAAGATCCCTGGAGAAGGGAAAAGCTACCCACTCCAGTATTCTGGCCTGGAGAATACCATGGACTGTACAGTCCATGGGGTCACAAAGAGTCAGACCCAACTGAGCAACTTGCACTTTCACTTTCATAGCAATAAAATAAATTCTAACTTCTTTAAGAATATGGGCAACATTATCCATAAATCTGACCCATGTTCATCTCTTCATATCAATCCCCTGTAAAATCCCTTTCTAAGCAATGAAAAAAATGGCAATTCTAGAATAAATGGTCAGTGGTATTGTTTTAGTTTTTATGACTTTTTCACAAGTACAGAGATAGCAAGCGATATATATGTATCTGCATATTGGCTTCCTTCAACCCAAACTTTTATTTTCTTGTCTAGATTTCCACTGAAATCTCCATTAGTGTCAATCAAAAATGTCAATCCACTAAATACATACCAGTTAGTCAGCAGGATAATGAGTGCTAGGAATTTAACTTCTTACAGCAATTACCATCAATTTGCAGTTTGAAAGAATGAAAAATCTGAGAATCGTATGGTGGAATACATCATGATAGAGACTGAAATGACAACAGGTTGTGATTAAGTGAGGTCCTCACAATTCTGTTAATTTTCAGTATACTAGGGCTTACTTTGCATACTAGATAACTTTACACCCAATTTAATTATCAGAAAGTAAGTTTGTCCCCCACCATTCTAAATAAAAATGAATAAGTTTCAAATTGCACATGCTCTGTGTTCAAGAGAAGAAGACCTCAAGGCACATACACTTGTGCCTAGAGGCAACCACTCAGAAAGCAACTGATTAGGGCACTCAATTCCCACTAAATTATTCAGAATCTCTAATGGAAATCAGACCCAGCACTTCCCGGTGTGGAGCAGCTCTTCTTGGTTACCCAATATTCAGCTAGCTACTCAAGAGATTTTGAGAACAATAAAGTAAAAGGTAAAATATATTTTAATGGTGTTCACAGTCTCTTGGGTGATTTCTTGGCATGAAGTTCCTCACTTCCTGACAGCTGCTGCCGTTGAGAAGAGACAGAGAAAGTGAAAGAAAGAAATCAATATTTAAATCTGAAACCGCCAGAAATTTCCACCAGGGGTGCCAGTACTAACTGGTTTGCATATGTGTTTGGCCTTTCAAAAGCCCCCAGTCTTAAGAAGAGAGAAGACATTCTAAGTAAACAACTCATTAGGAATCACACAGCGAGTATGCATTAGCTCAGGACACCCATTTAATTTAAGGAAGAATATTCATGTGAGATTTTGTCTAGAAATCTCAATAACAGAACGAACTGTTGCATAAAGTAATGTGCCTGTTTCTCTCTCTCTCTCTCTTTCTCTCTCTCCCCCCCTCTCTCTCAACAGGAAGAGAATATTGATTTCCCAGCCTTGGCCACCAGCCTCACCTCTTCTCACTATAAGCATTGAGATGAATGAGTTTGTGTCTCTAAAAGCACTAAGCAATCTTCAAGAAAGTACCGCTTTATAAATTAAAAAAAAAAAGCTTTATTATTATTGAGTAGAAATGTTAGAGAGAAAGTTGGAGCTCTTATCAAAGGCTGTTGGTGCCCCGACTTAGCTGTCAGCTCTGAAAAGGTGGCTGTGAAACTCATTGTATCCAATCCTGGTTGGCTTAGGGCCCAGCCTACAGTGGGATTTCTGGCCAATGGCCCCGTACAGTGGGACGGCTGGCGCCTGGCCCAGGGATTAGAGAGCTTTCATTTCTTTGTCTCATTGATATTAGTCACAGAATCTCCTTTTTCATGCACAACCCCAACCCGTGCGGGGGTGGGGGGAGAGGGCAGAGGCAGAAATTGCTGCAGATTCTGAGCTCTGGTACCCCAGGAGGAGGAACATTTCCAATTCCAGCTCCATTATCCAACATCTGCATCTGCTTCGTTATGCACATATAGCAGGAAATGAACAGTTCAGTATATCTTTGAAAGAAAAATCACTTTATAGGTATAAGATACTGTCAGTTCAGTTGCTCAGTCGTGTCTGACTTTTTGTAACCCCATGGACTGCAGCATGCCAGGCCTCCCTGTCCATCACCAACTCCTGGAGTTTACTCAAACTCATGTCTATTGAGTCAATGATGCCATCTAGCCATCTCATCCTCTGTCGTTCCCTTCTCCTCCTCCCTTCAATCTTTCCCAGCATCAGGGTCTTTTCAAATGTGTCAGTTCTTCACATCAGGTGCCAAAGTATTGGAGTTTTAGCTTCAGCATCAGTCCTTCCAATGAATATTCAGGACTGATTTCCTTTAGGATGTACTGGTTGGATCTCCTTGCAGTCCAAGGGACTCTCAAGAGTCTTCTCCAACACCACAGTTCAAAAGCATCAGTTCTTCAGCGCTCAGCTTTCTTTACATTGTCCAGCTCTCATATCCATATGTGACTATGAACAGTACTGCCAGTTAGCCCTGGACAAACAAGGTTTTCAGATTCTCCAGGCTTCTTCTGCTTCTGCCTCTCCCTTCCCCTCTTCTTTTCTTTCTCTCTAATGAACTGATGACTATTCTGAAATTTCATCTCAAGGAGCAATTTTGGTAAATATAATTTGTGGCCGCATTTTCTTTCATTCCTAGGTGTGTGTGTTGTGTGTGTGTGTGTGTTTATGTGTGTGTATGTGATAATTTGTGTGTAGGTGTGTGGTAGGTGCTCTGCAGGGCATCTGTACTAATATGTCCTAGAGGCACATTCTCCTTGAGTCTTGGAAAATGTTCCCCTGAGTTCCTCAGGCTAAACTTTGGTCTCAAATAATAATAATCGCGGTTTCAGTATTCATGCTCAATGGAAGCTTAAAGTCATTTCCAAAATAAGACTAGGACTGTACCTTGCTAAATAGCCACTGATCTTAAACCACAGAGCCCGACATATCAGAACAGGATGGCTCAGGCTCACATCCCTTTGCCTAACTCTCCTAAAAATAACTTTTGATAAAAGAAAAGAAATACTAATGTCTGAAGGACAGTCTATGCTGAGTCCATGGACATAATCTTGCTCTTTTTCCATATACTGCTGAATGGTCACGGGGGAGCAATTAGTTCATCTCACATACAAAATATGTATTTTTTCTGGAACTAGTTCAGTGGCACAGGGAATCAGTGAGTGAGAGAGTGAGAAAGAGAGGAAGGGAGGGAGGCAGAGAGGGAGAAGAGAACCTTAGATGAGATAGAAATGTCTCTGAAAATTTGTTGCCATCCTCATTAGAGGATTAAACTTCTGCTTCCTCATCTCTGACAGAGTAATAATGACATCTATCCTATGTGTTCCTGATATATATCAAGTGAGAAAACATATATGAAAGACTTTCTAAAACTTATATTACAAAAAGAAAGAAGTGTTGCTGTATGTAGTACTTGAAGGTGACAATTTTAAGAGGGAAAAAGGAAAAGAAAGATGGATTTTGTTCAGATGAACCCATATTAACTATGGACTTCCAAATCCTTGAAATTATATTAAAATGTCCAGTCTTATACTCAGGACATCAGGAGTTTAGATCGCTTGTTCTACTATATTTTAGAGAGAAGAAGATAAAGGTCAAACATCATGGGTGATATATCCAAAGTCGGAAAATGAACCAGCAGCAGGTTAAGGGAATCTGAGGAGGCTCACTTTAACCTGATATTCTTGGGTTTGCATTCCTTACAAATGACAATTCACTGTTTTGTTTTGGAAACAAAGAGTTCTGAGAGAGATGCTGGAGGTGATGGGCCAGTTCATTGCCACTGTATCATCCTGGAGCGTCTTTATGGTGCAGGAGGAACTTGACTGAAGAACAGGGTTTGGTAAATGCATTCGAGCAGGGAAGACCTTATCAGTCCAGAAAAATAGCAGGAACTCAGGAGGCATAAAGAAGCATGTTACGCACAAAGGCCACTGGGAGCGCTGCCTGGCTACAATAAAAATGGATACTGGAGACAATGAGAAATGAAGCACATTATTACGGACCAAATTTTAGATGATATCATTCAAAAACATCTTACCTGCACTGGAAAATTCTGGATTATTGAATCAAAGGTTGACAAGATGACAAGTTCTTAAAAGATTTTCTTTCTTTCAGTCTTTCTCCATGCTTTATACATCTGTCAAATTAAGCTTCCTAAATACTGCGTGCCCTGTGTCAATCTTTTTCAGAAACCTCCATGTCTCTGCAGAGTCTATCAATACAATAAAGGCAGACTCAAGAGCTGCCTCAAAGTGACTCTCAGGTCAACTCTGGTTTGCTCCCAGACCTGGTCTCTGCTTCGGCCAAAACTGCCCACAAATCATAGCCAGCATTCTTACTGGACTTTGTGGGCTTTTTTTAGCTGGAATAATTGCTGTATCTGACTCTACTCATCACATTAAAAAACAAACAAACAACAACAACAAAAATTCTTCAAAATCCAACATAAATCTTTCCATTTCTATTAAGTGTTCTCTCATTTTTCCTGACTTTGGCTGTGGGTGATTTTTCCTCTGAGCTGAAGGAAAAAAGCCTTCATTATAAACCCATGCACATTTGCCAGTCATGCCATATGTGTAATTTCTTTGAGAACAAGGCACGTGTCTTTCGTTGTGGCTTTATCTTCGTGTGCTCCCAGCATAAGCACTGCCCTGGTCTGGAAGCAGAATCTGAAGGTTGACTCCTCAGGCACTATACACTGCAGACATCCTTCTTGGTTGACTATCAACCAAATACCTATTAATAATAGGAGTGAGCAATCTAATTTGGGAAATGAGCAAACAAAATAAATGATTTCTTAAGTGGTCTACTTTTGAAAGTCTTAGGATACAGCTTTTACTTAAGGGATGTATATATTTAAAGGACTTGTTACTTCATGACATATTTCCTTTACACATGGATCTAGAGCCAATTTAATGCAGTGTCTGGCCCAGATTTTAACACAGTGATTTTAAAGATTCTTTACCAATTTAGTGAATGGTGGTATAGTATTTGTTAATAACCAAGAAGTGTTGTAGACATATTAAAAGCTTAATTTTCTTTGTAAACTTGCGTGGCAGGCACTGTTATTATCCTTACTTTTCAAATGGTAAACCAAGACATGCGCGCATGCTCAGTGGCTAAGTCATGTCTGATTCTTTGTGACTACAGGGACTATAGCCTGCCAGGCTCCTCTGTCCATGGGATTTCCCAGGCAAGAATACTGGAGTGGGTTGCTATGTCCTTCTCTAGGGGATCTTCCTGACCCAGGTATTGAACCAGTCTTCTGAACTGGCAGGTGGATTCTTTACCACTGAGCCACCTGGAAAGCCCAAACCAAGGCACAGAGGGCTTAAGTAAGTTACTAAAGGTCACACAGTCAATCAGTCAAAGTCCCAGGTTTGAAACCAGTTACTCTGATTAGAGTCAATGTTATTAACCACTATACCTAACGACCTTATGATTTGATTTTGTAAAAAAATTTTTTGAGGTCCATTTAAGAATTTTATTTATATACAATAAAGTGTACCCATGCTAAGTGTATAGTTTGAAGATTTTTAATAAACGTGTATTTTCATGTAACCACATCAATAGATTATTTGTTGGTTCTATCAGCCTCTCCCACTCTGGATTGCAGTCATAGGCAACACTGATCTGCTTTTTGTCAATGCAGATTAGATTTTTCTAGAATTTTATATAATATAATCATACCTTATGTGCTCACAAGTGTCTGGTTGTTCTGCACTGTGTAATGATTTTGAAGTTAATCCACATTGTTGTATGTATCAGCAGTTTATTCTTTATTGCTGAGTAACATCTCATTGAATGGACCTACTACATATTATTAACACATTCAACAACTGACGGATTTCCAATTTGGGTCTGTCAAGAAAAAAAGTGCGTTTATGTAAAAACTTTTGTGTGGAGTTGCAGATTTTTATTTAACTTGAGTAAATACCTAAGAAGGAAAAGTCCAGATCATATGGTAGATGCATTTTTAATCTATTAAATTTACTAACAGGTGTCGAACTATTTTCCACACTGGTTGTATCATTTTATATTGTCACCAATGCTTAGGATTGTCGGTCTTTTTAATTTTAGCTCTTTGTGTAGGTAGGTAGTGGTCTCTCCCTGCGGTTTGAGTTTGCATTTCCTTGAGGAGCAAAAGCTAAGCTTATTAGCATTTACATATTTTCTTTTGTGATGTGTCTGGTGAGAACTTTTGGCAATTTTTTGTTAGGATGGCTGACTTCTGATTATTGAGTTATGTGGAATCTTTAATATCCTGGGTTACAATCTCTGTCAGACACATATTTTGAGAAAACAGCTGGCCTCTCCTGTATCTGAGGCTGCGAAACCCATGGATCCAGAAGGTTAACTGCACTATGCTGTTTTATATAAGGGACTTGAGCATGATTAGGTTTTAGTATCATGGGGGTCCTGGAACCAACCTCCCTGGCAAATACTGAGGGACAACTGTATTTATTTTTATTGTCAGGATTGCCTCATTATTTTTAGGATGGCTTTCAAAGAGCGAGATTTCAACTTAGATAAAGTGCAATTTATCAATGTTTTAATAATAATTTGTGCTTTCACGTCTAACCTATGAAATCTTTACCTACTTCAGAGTAACAAAGATTTTCTCCAACTCTTTATCTAGAAATTCTATATTATTTGCTTTTACATTAGGTCTATGGGCCGTTTGGAGTCAACTTTTCTCTATGGTGTCAAAGTTTGCTCCTTTCCATGTGGTTATAAGTTCTTTCAGGATCATTTGTTAGAAAGACCATCTTGTCTCCACTGAAATACGTTGGAGTCCATTTGTGAAATGATGATTTTGTTCTTTATTACCCATGATTCTCTATTATTAAACATAATTATTAAACAATAATTTTGATTATTTTTATTTTATAGCAGGACTTGATACTAAGCAATGTGTCTTCCAAATTTGTCCTTTTTTCTAAAAATAGAGCCTATTTGATAGATATTTGTTCCAAAGAAGATACACAGATGGCTCTGAGGCACATGAAAAAAAAAGCTCAATATTGCTAATCATCAGATAAATGCAAATCAAAACCACAATGAGATATCACCTCATACTTGTCAAAATGGCTATCATGAAAAAGTCTACAAATAACAAATGTTGGTGAGGATATGGAGAAAAGGGTTTGGGACCTTCTTTACTTTAAGCCAAATATGTCTGAAGCTCCCTGAACCCATACTGATGAGACTTGGGTCACAAATTAAAGATACAGAGTCAAAAGATGGAAAGACCTGGATCCTTGAAGACTTTAAAATACTAACTTGCTCAAACTATATTGTTCATGAGATAAATTCTCAAACTACTTAAGCCCTTCCTAGCTGAATTTTCGATTTTCTTATCCAGTAAAACTGCAGTCATTAAAAAAAAAAATTACCTTGAAATAAATTTTGTAATTTAGTCACAAAGATAAAAAAGTAAAAGCTTTTTTAAAAAATTACCTTTGAACTATTCCAGAGAGAGGAAGGGAAATGTATTAATGAAACTTCCATCACACTGAGAGTGTGATGAATTGTCCTTTTGCATTCTAGGCATATTGAAGAACTCAGGGTGGTAATCAAGAACCTAAACGCCTTGCCAAGTAGGCAATCCAGGAGACACGCTGGCCAATTTTTCAGCAGGTTGCTTCACATTTTTTAACTTCATGCTGATCACACTTCTCCTTGTATTTGTCACTGCAGAATCAGCCGCCTCATTTTCAAAACACCCTTAGGATATGTTATAATTTCTATGATTTCAATCATCTTGCATGTAGTTATATTTTAGCCTGGTAACACCCATGCAGAGGACTCACTAATTACCCTGGAGAGGCTGGGGAGCTGGCATGAGCAAGTCAAGGTGACTGCTGACAGGCACTTTCGGGGGCAGAGAACCTATGAAAGAGTAAGTTTGGAGCTAGTTATTCTTCACAAGGGACAAGCAGAAGTCTGGTCAGTGAGAAGCTGCTGTAGCCTCCCAACTGGAATCTCTGCTTCTTGCCTTGTCTTTGTGTGGTCTTTTCAACACAGCAGAGAGACCCTGCTAAACCAGAGACTTAATTGCCTTTCACCTCATTCAGAATAAAAGTGGAATTTCTGACGAGGGACACAGACCTTGCACGGCCCGCTACCTTCCTCACCTCCATCCCCACCTCCACCCATTATGTTCCTGCCTCGACCTCCCCAGTGGTCCTCTACCACATCCTGCAGTCAGGCCTCAGGGCCTCTGCATTTGCTGAACTTTCCCTGGAGGGCCTTCTCCCAAATATTTTCTTAGCCAGTTCCCTCA
The DNA here is from genome assembly GCA_006408695.1 of Aepyceros melampus. Lineage (NCBI taxonomy): Eukaryota > Metazoa > Chordata > Mammalia > Artiodactyla > Bovidae > Aepyceros > Aepyceros melampus. The sequence goes on along the minus strand of SJXQ01005012.1, from coordinate 14,314 downwards.
CCTCTTTTAAGTCTTCACTCAGGAAGTCATTCCTCCTCCAAACCGATGCTTTCATCTTCCTTCATAGGCTTATATCTTTGAAAAATTTTTACTAATTTGTTAATTAATTTCATTTGCTAGTTTATATCAATAGAAGTATAAGCTATATGAGAGTGGGGACTTTCATTTATATTTGTTTATGGCTCTATTCACTCAAAAACTTAAGTGCTCAAAGAAAGTCAGCTAAATAAATGAAATGACTTGAAATCGTAAATCAACAGACAGACCCATGTCTGTGTCACAGGAAGAAGTTTCAATGTGAAATAGCACATTTCAGAGTGTGTTAAAAAGCATCTTCTTCTTCAACTTTGGTGTACCTGCTGGGTTGACTAATCTAAACCTTATAGATTTCTATTTCTTAAAAAAAGAAAAAAAAAAAACCTCTTTCTCATCTTCCTTTATATTTTAAAAGTACAATGACTAAAAATGGTTATTATGATCCCATCCAGCCATTTAATCTCTCATTAAGAGCCTAGGAAGCCTGGTGGTGCTGGTTGCAGGACAATGTGTGTGTATAATGTCACTGGACTGTACACTTAAAAATCACTGTATATTTTGCCGCAGTAAAAAACTAAAAATAAATACAAACGTTTTAAATGAGAAAAATAAAAGTAGAAACAAACATTAATAACGTTTGTCGGCTTAATCTCAGCCTTATCAGCATTTCAGGCCAAGTAATTCTTTGCTGTGGGGATGCTGTCCTGTGTGTTGTGCTGTGTTTGGCAGCGACTCTGGCCTCTGCTCCCTGGGCACAGCAGCAACTCCCTCCTGTAGGCTGTGACAACACCAATGTCTCCAGTCATTGCCAAATGTTCCCTTAATGGCAAAATAGCTCCTGGTTGAGAACCACTGACGAAAATAATTTTCATATGTTCCTATTTGAATAAAGGGTTATTTTTTGATATAACACATACAATAGAATGGAAATCATGGGGATCTCATGCTTACTTTACGGATCCCTATAAAGAAGCATCATAATAACTGGTAGCAATATGTTAATTTGGAGATGTTACGATAGTGTTTAAGAAGGCATCCCTGGCAGCTCATGAGTAAAGAATCCACCCATTGCAGGAGACATGGGTTCAATCCCTGGGTTGGGAAGATCCCCTGGTGAGGGAAATGGCAACCCACTTCAGTATTTTTGCTTGGGAAATCCCATGGATAGAGGAGCCTGGTGGGCTACATGGGGTCATAAAAGTCAGACATGACTCAGCGACTAAACCACCACCAACAAAAAATGGATAACTCCTTGTTTAATGACCTGGAAATTTCACCCCTATGAAGTGACCATGTGAATACAGAGAAATCTCTTTCAGTAAAGGGTCTGGGAAAAATAATCATAAGTGATAATATGCATTCCTCCACAATTTATACAGGTAAAATCAGATTAAAACAAATATTGCTTTACTTCATTGGATAAATGGGACACAGGCAATCTGAAGTTTGTATATGGAAGGAAGACAGCTCCTTATTCATTGTTTCATTTGAAGAACGTGTGTGTTGGGTATATTGAGAATTCAGCTATAGGGATAGACAGGAGGTGTGTAGGTGAATTTCTGATGCTTGTGCTTTTGCAAAAAAAAAAAGGATTGATTGATTCAAAGCACTACCCATAGCGGCGGCTCTTTGTTCCCACCCAGCCCCTCCATGGAACATTTGTCCATGTAGCCATCAAAGTCTCTGAGATCCTAAGAGCTACTTCCCACAAAACAATGCTTTTTGGGGTTTAGGTTGATTCATGTAAATTTTAAGAGTTATATAAGGCACTTAATAGCTATCTCAAATTGAATTGAAAGGAAGTTACTTCAGAACTATGGGAAACAGAAGGGAAGTATATTTTGCAACTACGTTTGGGGTCAGCAAACAATAAGTGGAAAGGAAGTAAAAGAAGGAAGAAACATAACAGAAAAGAACTGGTGAGCAGAGGAGAATCTCCTTTTTGACCGTGCTTGGGTACATTTGCTTTATACTTAATCATTTCACGCAACACTTTCCTCTCATCTATATCACAAATACTCATTTATGAAGTAATCCTAGGTACATTACCTTACCTTTTGTCCTCATTCGAAGAAAATGGAAATTCCAGAAAGACGGAAGCCCAGCCTCTGAGTTGTACAAACCTCGGAGTTGGAGCCACGTGGATTAAGCCCCTAAATTCTTGAGTGTCAAAGACATGTCATTAAGTAGGTCACTAAATGCACCAAGGAAGCCAGAAAAAGAAAGAGCCCCCTAAAGGAAAGTGGCATTTAATTGGGAACTTTCAGACATCTGTCACTTTGTGATAAGCGCCAAAAGTCCTTTGCACATTGAGTGACGCGCAGGTGGGACGGGACTGACCGCTGGAGTGATTGATGCTGTGCAGAGGTTTGGGAGAGAGGGGGAAGGGTGTTGGGGTTGGG
>SJXQ01005012.1:0-11630 GCA_006408695.1 Aepyceros melampus | reverse complement strand
TGTCGTTGGGGGTGGGGAGGGGACAAACCAGAGCTTGGTTCTGAAGACTGTGGTTTTTCACCCTCAATAGCAATCACAAGAATCCCCGGGGGCCCAAACTGTAACCTAAGATACCCTCAACTGTCCATTTCAGGAAACTGGGGTACGCACCCACCTGCAGAAAAGGTCCAGCGCAAAGTTTGGCAAAGGGATATTGCATCGGTCCCTGCTAAAAACGAAACAAGTCTTTCACTCCCCCCGCCTCTGGGTTCAAATTCGCGTGCTGGCGCCGGGGGTGGGGGCCGAGACGGCCCCCGGGAGAACCTCGCATTTAATAAGAAGCTTCCCAATCAGCTCGCGAGGGAACGGCGCGCTCCCCCCTCCCCAGCCGCGTCCTCTCCCTGCCCGCTCCTCGCATCCCTCCCATTCTCCATTTCCCTTCCGTCCCCTCCCCGGCAGGGCGTGCGCCAGTCCGAGGCAGGATCGGGTTCCCCGCCTTCCAGTCCAAAAATCCCGCCAAGGGAGCCGCAAAGCAGAGGAAAAGCCGAAGTGGAGAGAGGAGAAGAAAGAGAGCAGGGAGTCACCAGGCGTGCGGGGCCAGAGAGCAGCAGCCGCCGCGAGCACCAGCGACTTGGGTACCTGGACTCTGGGCAGAAAAACCTCTCCCGGATCAACAAAGGCAGCCTGAGCGCGCACCGCTCGTTTGCGACTCCAAGTAAGTCGAAGCGAACGCGCGATTCCTCCAGAGGTGTGACACATTTCTGGGCGCCAGTGCGTGATACTGGTGAGAGTGGGAGAGAGGCTGCTGGTGTCTCTGCTCGTGGGGCTGCTTTCAACACTGATGCGCTCCAGAGGCTTACTTTGGGGGAGTCAGGTCAGATAGTCAGGGACGCCTGGGAAGAGTGTAAGCTTTTGTAATGTTATGGGACGTGCATGTGGACTGGGTTCCCGGCTTCCAGCTGGATGGCGAACGTGCGGGGGCTTTGCCCTTTGTAGAACCTGAGCTAGTAGGTGTGTCTGTGGCTGGGCAGAGAAGAGAGAGAAAGTAAGGCAGCCGAGCAAGCAGGCTCATTTTCCCATTTTTCCTCAGCTTCCCGGATGGCCCCAGGGCTTGCCAGCTGATGCGTCTGAGCTGGCATTTCTAGGTACCAAGTGGGAACTTGTTCCTCCCAGTGCCAGCTACATTGCGCATCCTTCACAGAGCATCTGGGCACTCCTTGTCCTGCCTGTCAGCCCAGGAATGGTTCTAGAAATGGTTCTGTCCAAAGTTTAAAAGACACACCTTGCATCCCACTTCTCATTTGAATAATTTTAATCATTGCCCTGTACAGAGACACTTGAACTTTTTATTTGATTATATTGATTGCTAATTGGCTAGATTCTCAGTTTTTGAGTTGATGCGTCTAATAAGTTAAAATATTTTAAAAGAGAGGAATGTATTCTACTCCTTCCCTTCCCTACTTAATACATAAAACAAAACTTCCTTTCTCTTCAACACACACTCTCACACACATGCAAGCACCCTTTTTCCTTTAACACAACACAACACTGAGTTTACTTATACTCTTGTTAACTTACCCCTCCGTCTGTTAACAGCTGCTTTATAAGTTTGGGGGATACACTGAAAAACTAGGAGTGGCACATGGGGGAGGGGTGGCAATGGCTGGGGAGAAGGAACAATTTGAGAAAAATTAAATTCCAGTCTTTTTGGCATTTGGCATCTTTCATCTTGAGGGTTATTTAGGCGTTCTGCTTTAACAGCTTGAGAGAGGTGGGGTGTGTGTGTGTGTGTGTGTGTGTGTGTGTGTGTGTTGGAGGAAAGGGCTTGGGAGGAGGTCCAGGAACTATCAAGAAAGCTTTTAAACTAAAAACATAATGAAGCGATTTCATGATTTCAGGCAAATGTGGTGTTGATGAAACAGTGAAGTCCATTTTAGCCTCTTGAGCGTCTGGGGATAAACTGATATTTGAAATATTGGAAGGTTATGGGAGTGAGACAAAAGAGGTGTCTCTCAGCATAGAAAATAAAGCTTCTATTTTCCATCTTCTTTATGATTTTATTTTTAAATAAATTAGGCTTCTAAAGACCAAATCATTAAGAAAATTTATAGTCCAGTTAAATTCAGAGGCAATTAGAGTGGACATTTTCTTTTTTTCCTTCCTTTGGGACATTAGTTATTTCAGAGGAGCAATATTTGTACTTTTTCATTTAAATTAGAGGATGGCTTTTAAACAGTTATTTCATTAAAGAAAAACATTATTTGGAGAAGGAAATGGCAACCCACTCCAGTATTCCTGCCTGGAGAATCCCATGGACAGAGGAGCCTGGCAGGCGACAGTCCATGGGGCCACAAGAGTCGGACACGACTTGGTGCACTGTCTCACCCCAGAGATCCTGCCACATATACCACAAAAACCAAACATCCCCCAATGACCTTGGCCCCACTCTTCCAATCACTCCCAGGTGGGAATTCAGGCACATGTCCACAGAGGTCACAGACAACATACATACGGTTCTATTATGTCCCATATATTACCCTTTCATGTCCCAAGGAAGACATTTTCTCTTAGAGATTTTCATTTAGTGTATCTTTAAAAAATCTTGTGTTAAACTTGCCTCCATCTTTTTCTTGGGTAAGGACAACCCAGAGGCCCTTTTGTGTCTGTGATGTTGCCATTCACAGCTTTTCTTGATAGGCCTAGTACAATCTTGAGAACAGGGTTGCTGTATGCTGAATGTCAGACGGTAGCTCTTAGCTTTGCCTATCTTAGGTAGTTATGCTGTGCATTTTTTATTGGTGTACCATGTTTGATTTGTCCCTAATACCTTTGAAGTTTTTCTGAGAAATGAAATAATGCAACATGAACTTATTAAAATACGTTTTAAGCCTTTAAAAAAAAAAAGAAAAACATTATTTTGTGCTTTAAGAAACTTTGGTGCTTTGAATTCTCTAATTGTACTTTAAATTGGTAGAAGTTGTTCTCCTCTTCCCAGGCCTCTTTTAGGACATTCTTTTCTCATTTAATGAAACTCCTCTATAAGGAACACCCACCTGAAGCCATACTTAACGTGTCAGCTGCTGCGTTCCTGCTCTTTGCTTTTTGTACAAGTGTATTGTATTTTCAAGGCTAGAGCTGTGAAAGAAGAGAAACTCAGTTAATATGTGACTTTTTATTATCTAACTTTTCAATGGGGTCTTATATAGAAGGAGAATAGTAACATTTAAAAATATTTAGAGTATGTTTATAACACAATTCTGTGGCTTTCTAGACTTCTTTTCATGATATTGGGAATAATAAATTTACTAATTTATTGAACATTTCCACATATACCTTAATCTTCACATATAGCAATATGTCACAGAACCCACATTTTTAAATGAACATTTTTGATGTTTTTACTCTAGAAAACCTTGTGGCCTGGTTTGGATTTTCACAGAACCTGATTACTGGAAATAACTTGAGAGAAATAAGGTCCTTAAATAATTTAATTGCTTTTGTCAATAAAGTCAGTCTTAGAAATTAAATATTTTGAGTTTAAATATTTTTTTCCTTTTGAAGATACTCTTGCTTTCACATTTAAATGACATTCTCATGTGAATTCTGATCATATTCTTATTTGCCATGTGGTATTTTATTACTATTCAAAATTTTCTCAGGAGACTGAGTTTGGTTGGCTTGTTCAAAATGGTATATGAGTTAATGGTGGATTCAGGGCCAGTAGTCCGAATTCTGATTATGAATTCCAGTTCTCCAAATACGCTTTTTAATATGATGACATAGTAAGAAGGGGAACTGTCCTTGACTCCCTCCTAAGGTAATGCCCAAACCAAGACCACCCGGGGTGATCAAGGGGCAAGCTGAGTGCAGGCCAGTCCTGTGTGCAGAGATGCTCGCCTGTAAGCACCTGGTGAGTCAGACACCTCCAGTTGCCCTTGTCCCCTTAGTTGGATGCTGAGTGGAGCCTCGCTAAGGCTGAGTGATGTCCTCTCTTTTGGCTGCAGTTCTAATGAATAATCAGAGAGCTTTTGTTTCCTCTTGACTTAGTTCCATGTCACACATGGGGTAAAATAATATTCAGCTACGGAGCTTCTCTCTATGAGCTGGATCTGCTTTTTCCCACAAGTCAATTGGCTTGAGTGGAATTTGGGCCACAGCCTTGTGTTGGAAAGCTGTTCTCCATTCTTGATGTTTATGTTCATTTCAAGTTTCCATCCACTGGGCCATTTTTCCATGCACTTCTTGCCAATCTTTTATGTGGCATAGTTTTCCAGGTGTCATACGATCTTTCTAGATTGTCAAACATAGCAAGCCCTTTGTTCCTCCCTATTTTAGTATTTGGTAAATGACAAGTTAAGACTTCTGTGGCTTAGAAGGCTAACTATAATGTAATGTTATCAGAGGGCATTATAATTATGGTAACATTGCAGATTTGATTATGTAGATCACACTCACCACAAATTCCTGTTTCTTTTAAGTAGGCAGGGAACACACTGAATGGCATGCTCAAGGTAGTTTGAGAAATAATTAAATGTCTTCTACACTGCTTTATTTTGGAGTCATTTCTTGGTAGTAGATTTACATAAAGTGACATTTCAAATAAAAACATCATCATAATGAGCTTCCTAAAACCAGAATTCTTAAGATTCTTAAAGTTCATAGTTAGTTAAAAAATCTATTGTTATATATTAATCTTGAATGAAGTAAGTCAATAGTTAACTGATACTTGGGCTCTTAAGTCTAAGCATTGTGCTGAATGAGAACCAAAAACATCATTTTAAGGCACATTCTGTAACTCTCAGCTTTTCCTCCCACTTCTTCCACTTTTATACCAAGATATGAGATGACTGTTCTTCAGTGAAATTATAGACGAACATGGAGAGAAAGACAGCAAATCCTCAAATTTCAGTGTGGAATTTGGGTCAAACTGAATCAGTCTGAAATTAAAGCCTCCAAGAGTGGGTTTTCCCAGGCAAATCCTCCCTCTAGGTGGCGCTCTAATTCTCCCTCCTCTTGTCTCAGCCCCTCCATCACCTCTTCCCAAGACTTCAGTTCCTCCTTTCCCAGCGGTGTTACCATTGGAAAAACACATCATTCACCTCTGAGGATTACTCACTTTTACCACCAGCTCCACTCCACCCACCCATCACCCCTTGAAGGCAGGGACATTCTCATTCATCTCTAGACCCCTAGAATATCTAGAGTGGGACCACTGAAATGCCTGATGAATGTCCGATGATTGAGTGGAAAAGTAAGCTAATGACTCTGAACACCATTCTCTCTGCTCTTCCTCATGCTCCAGTGACCTTGACTGTCTTCTGTACTCAATCCCTATAAACATCACCTGGTACCAGTTTCCTGTTTAAAACCAAGTACCCCATTCTCATCCTTGAACCTCTAGAAGAAGCTCTCTTCTCTTCCCCTCACCTCCATTATTGCAAACTTATAGATCTGCCAATTCAGTGGAGTGTCTTCCTTATCACACTTCACCTTGTTCATTTTAAGGCCTTTGACCTTGCATGGCTCTGACCCACTTCCATAATGGAGACAGAAACCTTCCCTCTAACAAACTGTATTATTCGAAGCCTTAAGACTGAACACTTGGAGCATTATTTTCATCAGAACTTCAGTGTGGCTATAGGCTTTTGCTTTTCAGAACTAGTAACATGTATTTTCTCATCATATTTTCATAACAATTCTACCTAGGTAGGCTGAGCAGGACACTTTTTTTTTTTTAATTTATAAGGATACAAGTTTAAAGAGGTTAAGATGATCTCATATGAGAATCTTGGAGTTTTTATAAGATCTTAAAATTCCTGGTTTGGATATTTTTTCTCCTCTGTAATATAATGCTGTCTCTTCCTTTGGCTAGTTAATTTTCTCTCTCAGTTGCCTCTCACATCAAACCTAATCTCCAGTGTCTATGCAGTGAATGGGCAGATCACCCAGGGTAGTGATTTCTGTTCCTCAGTGTTTATCAGAATGACTAGAGTCACGTTTTAGCATCCAGATGCCTGGGGCCCATCTCCAGAGATTCTGATTTGAGAGGTGGAGTCAAAGAACCTGGACGTGTGACAGGCCATCTGAATGCAGGTGATGTGTTAGAAGCATCAGCTGTAGCATTCCATTATTTGAGCCCTAAGATGAAAGAACTGAAGGTACCACATTACACTTCTTACTAGCTATGTGACCATTAGCAAATACTGCGATCTTTCTTGCTTTAATTTCCTTATTCCGAAGATGAGGCAATGATACTTATCTCCTAGGACTGACATGAATATTAATCTAGAACATGAGTGTGAAGGACTGAACCCAGAGTCTGACTGCTACAGAGTATTTGATGAGAAAATGGCAATGCTGATTATGGGGGTGCAGCCCTCCGCATGAAAGCCCACCCTTGCTCTCCCCACCCTCCCCTCCTCCACTGCCTTCATTTCTCATGTCCAGCTGGCCTGAGACACAGACAAACAGAAACCTAGTCTGTGTCTCCCAAAGGTGAGACTTTCTGCTTCTTGCAGTGCTCCTGCCTTCTATACTCTCAGATTATTCTAAATGCGGATCCAAAACCCCTTCTGAAAAGAAACACATGGGACATGTGATCATGCTCCAGGCCCCAGGGAATCTGCCACGCGAGGTCCCCAAATCAGGCTGTTGACCTTGGCCTTTCCTTTAGTGTCTGTGTGCTCCTGCTCAGCTGTGTCCAAGTCTTTGCAACCCCGTGGACTGTAACCCACCAGGCTCCTCCATCCAAGGAATTTTCCTGGCAAGGATACTGGAGTGGGTTGCCATTTCCTACTCCAGGGGCTCTTTCCAACCCAGGGATCAAACTCGAGTCTCTTGCATCTCCTGCATTTGTCTGCTGATTCTTTACCATTGCACCACTTGGGAAGCCCGCCTGTAGTGTGCAGGAGAGCATTTTGCACACTGGGCTGCATCTTATCCAAGGTGCAGCCCCTTCATTGCTGGCATTGTGATGCCCACAGCCATGTCCTCCCTGGCCCTGCTGCCCTCGTGGAGCCGCCAGCTCGGAGGAAGGAGTCCAGGTTTGAATCACGAGCCTGCATTTATCTCATTGCAGTTCTGCCTGGTGCTGAGTATGTCCTGTAGGTCCTGGAACCTTAGGTTTTCTAGCTGTAAGATGGCAGTGATGGTGATGGTGATGATACAAGCTTTGCCTTCCTCCTGGGCGGTGGGAAAGGTCAGTTGTGTCCGTGCAATGTTTATAAACTGTAAACTGTTATTTGAAACCTGAGCTTCTGTTAATAAAAGCAACAGGACCAGTTCTGTCTGTTTCTTTCCCCAATTCTGCTGCTCTCATCATGATCATTTTCTCAGGACCTAGAGACTGCCTAAGACGTCAGAAGGTAAGTTTGATCAGATGAAGTGAGTAGGAGGCAAGATGTGTGACAGGCAGGTGTGAAGAAAAGGAAATTTGAGTCAGAGTGAAAAAAAAGAGGATAGACAACTCTAAAAAAAACTTAAACTAAAATAGCTATTAATTGCTTTACTAAATATCATGTTAGAGTCCTTCCTCAGAGTTGTACAAGATGCATACCAAAAATTCCAATCCGTTATTCTCAGTAAATTTAGGTTTTTATGGTGGATTAGCAGCCCTTTGTTTATACTATAGATGTGCTCCTCACACTTTCATATGCATATCAGTAACCTAGAGATCTTGTTAAAATGCAGATTCTGGTCCAGTAGGTCTCTGGCTGACTCTCAGAGGCTGCCTTTCCAACAGACTCCCTGGTGATGGCAGCTGCTGGCCTGGGGACCTCATGTTGAGTGACCAGCCAATAGTGTTTAGTTCCATAAACTTCGAAGACTAAGAGAGGAATCAGAACTCTCTAATCATGATGTCCATAGCTTAGTACACACACTGAGGGTCACTGGCAGTAACACGTCCTTCTAGTGCAAAAGCTGATCACGCCTGTATCTTCACGTCCAAATAATATTTATAATGTTGGATCATTTGCAGAGGAAATTGACAGTCCCCATCCGAATTGCCATTGACTTGACTGAAGCCCCTTAGGAATCCAAGGCCCTTTGTCAGGTGTGATCTCGGGCTTCTTACGGGTACTCTGCTGGAGCTTTTCCCTGAGAGGGTGTAAGTGAGCCAAATACTGCCATTTTCATCTACCTTAGAAGCTGGCGAGAAGTGTTTAGGAAATTCCATTCTTAGTATGAGAAGGATGTAATGTAGTAGGCTTCTGCATTCCACAGTATTCTCTTCTTGAAGGTTTGAACATCGTTTCTCTCTTGGAGGTCCCCTTCTCATAAGGGATATGGATGCAGGGAGCATCCATTTGTGTGGCTTCCCAGGAGACACTGGGCTGCCCAGAGAAGGAGCCAAAGATTTTTGTCTGAGTCCAGAGTTAATCAGTAAGGAACATGTCTCAGTCCCAATTTTAGCTAACAGAGAAACTCTTCTTCACTCAGGATAAAATGAATGGAGACCATATAAAACTTTAAAATAATGTTTCCGTAATGGCCTTCCTCATTTGAGAATAATATGGCGTCTTCTAACCTGGGTGAGGGATTATTGCTCTCGACAGCAGAGAATCATCTCTAAAGTTTTCGTGTATAATGGCCTTCATTTCTGAGCATTAGAATATCAGAAGGCTTCCACTGGGTTGCTAACTGGCCAGATGGACACTTAACAGCGTGCATGTTAAGCCAGGAGTTGGATCTTTGGCCTAAAAAATATATATATCTTGCTGCTTTGGAGAATCTTATGCGAGGGCCAATTTAGTTCTTCAAAAAATTTTTTTTCTCTAAAAAAATGTTGCCTTCTGTGTACAATGTATTTCTTTAAATATGAGCTATGGTCCAAGATAATCAAATGAAGTCTGAAGCTGCTATGTAAAAGAAAGCAGAAAGTTTATTAAGTTATTTTAACTGATGGAGGTACTTACATTTTGAAACAATAACATAAAGCCTTTCTTCCCATCCTCTTTTAATTACAATATATGTTTAACTATTCAATTCAAGGCCTCTGGCAAAATGCAGAACCTTAAATTCAGCTCACTGCAATTCAAACTTGTAAAAAGATTGATTAATTTTAATGATGTGAAACATAATGTGTTTTTTTATTACTATGTTTGTTATTAGGAAAACACAAATATACACCTGAAGAAACACGTTATTTTTTCTCATTTTGGAACAATGTGTCCAAGCTATAGGATTTTCAGATCTTTAAAGTTATGAAGAAGGAAAAAAATGACTTATAATTTGCTCAAAATGGGCACCACTATTAACACTCTGATACACTTTTATAGTTTTCCTGATTTAAGTTTTGAAAATAGTTGTGCAAATAATTGTCCTGCTTTTTAGGTCAACATTGTAATCAAAATATGCTATATTTTTATAGTTTTACACACATTACCATGTGGATTTGTTTCTACCAAGTGGTCCCATTAAGACAGAAATTCAATTTATTTAGCCTGGCATCAGTAAATTTGAATCATAAAAAGCTTAGTAAATTAATATCATGGACTCTCATTAAAAAGTTGGAAATAGAAGAATGCAAACAAACAACTATCATCCCATGAAGCAAACAAAAAATCTTTCTCCCAGCAAAGGATGGATATTTACATGGGAACAAATGATCCTGTGGGCCTTAGTGTGTGCCAGTTAAAGGTCAAGCTGAGTAAACATTATCTTTCATTCTTAACCTTGCGGACCCTTCAGATACGTATCCAGGGGTAAATGTCTCCCCAGGGAAGCCACAGCTGCCTGATCCCACCCAGGTTCAGTCTCAACCCCTCAGTCCCCTAGGTCCCAGGAGCCTGAGGAACTTCTGAGCTGCTCTGGGCTAAGATGAGTGGGCCTGATGCACTGCAGGTGGTAAGCTTGCAGGGGCAGCTGACCTCTCTGAGGCATGTCCCCCCAGGGCTTGGCACTCTTCGGGGAGTATTTATTTGCTCTGTTATTATTTGGAATGACTAGTGTACAGGTTGGCTGTAGTTTAAAGTGAGTCAGATCACACTTGGGTTTGTCAACCACACTCTTGTTTGTAGAGAAGGGGGCAAAAGTTAAATGCTTTTATTGTTTGTGCCAGTATTGGGATTCCAACCAACTTGAGCCTAAAATAATTTCTAGCCTTTGAAAACAGCAGTTTGGGTCTGATGGTCAGGGATCACAGAGTTTGCCCTCTGATATATGATACCTCGGGATTGGAAGGTGTACTTCAAGGCTGTCATAGATGAATCTGGATTGGAGAAACAGACCAAAAGCAATTTAGCAGGAATAAGCGGTAGAGGTGGATTTCTACCAACTTCTCTCTAACTCAATCCATATTTCCTAAAGGCAAAAAAACTATGGGTTTCTAATATCTCATCCAGTGATTTCTCTTGCAAGAGGTTAAAATGAGAGCATTTAACTTCAAAGGCAGCAGAACCAAGAATACAAAAGAAATAGAAGTGGACTTGAACTGAGACCCTAGGGAAAACATCCAAAAATCTGATAGAAGCCTGGTGCTTGGGCAGAGGAGCTTCAGATCTCACAGAGAACATTAGGAAGGGGTGAAAGTGAAATGCTTTTATTGCCTGTGCCAGTATTGGGATTCCCACCAACTCTTTCCTCCACTCTGCATGAACTCTCTTTGGGTCCTTTGGACTCAGTTAACTCTGGTGGGGTTCGTTAGGAGATTTCTCCCCAGTGGATTTGTCTTGTTTGCTTTCTAAATCTCCTAAGCTCTGCATGCCTCTTGGTATAAGTCATTCCAGGACAGGAGCAAGCCTGTCCCCTCCTTGTTCCTCTCAGAGGAAGTATTTGCAGACAAAACAGTATCAGTTGTTCAAGTGAAGAGCTCCTGCCTTAAATAGGACATGAGCAATCTTGGATGCTGGGCTGTGAGCTAGACAAGCTGGTTACTGGAGTCAACTTGTCCATAAGGCTTATACCCTCTACCCATTGATTCCATTCATATCTTACCCACTCTTGCAGGGGGATCATAAAAGGAAATCAAGAAACAGACCCAGAGGCTCCCTTTCATGGGCACAACAGCATCCCTTCCGGCCCAGTTAGCTTCCTGGATTAGTTTTCTACTCTGACTTCTACTCAGTTCAGTTCAGTTGCTCAGTCGTGTCCGACTCTTTGCAACCCCATGAATCGCAGCACGCCAGGCCTCCCTGTCCATCACCAACTCCTGGAGTTCACTCAGACTCATGTCCATTGAGTCCGTGATGCCATCCAGCCAACTCATCCACGGTTGTCCCCTTCTCCTCCTGCCCCCAATCCCTCCCAGCATCAGGGTCTTTTCAATGAGTCAACTCTCGCATGAAGTGGCCAAAGTACTGGAGCTTCAGTTTTAGCATCATTCCTTCCAAAGAAATCCCAGGGTTGATCTCCTTCAGAATGGACTGGCTGGATCTCCTTGCAGTCCAAGGGACTCTCAAGAGTCTTCTCCAACACCACAGTTCAAAAGCATCAATTCTTCGGCGCGGCGCTCAGCCTTCTTCACAGTCCAACTCTCACATCCATACATGACCACAGGAAAAATCATAGCCTTGACTAGACGGGCCTTAGTCGGCAAAGTAATGTCTCTGCTTTTGAATATACTATCTAGGTTGGTCATAACTTTTCTTCCAAGGAGTAAGCGTCTTTTAATTTCATGGCTGCAGTCACCATCTGCAGTGATTTTGGAGCCC
>SJXQ01005011.1:319872-439893 GCA_006408695.1 Aepyceros melampus | reverse complement strand
TTGTAAAGAAAAACAAACTAAAAAATAAAAAATTAATTAAAGAAAAAAAAAGTAATTCCTTCAAATTTAAGATTAAGGAGAGAGCTCTTCAATTATATAGATTTAGAAAAATAGAAATTTCCTTACACAAGCATTTGAGGTCTAAAAAATGCTGCTGGAACTGTAGTTTGAGCTCAGAATATATATCTGCTACAAACTTGTATGGCAATGAAGACCCCATTTCTTATTTTAACTCTGGACAACATGGAAGCCAATAAAAGTTTGTTATTATGTTATGATTCAAACAATGTTAGTTGTCTTTGAAATACTTTACCACGGTATAACTTTCACACCTAAGCACTGTTTTCCTTGTTACTTTAGATTAAATTAATTAAAAATCATTATCAAGTCTGTCACAAAAGCTAATTTCCAAAGCCATTCATATTCAAAAACAGTGGCTGAAGATGATTCTCATTCAATAAAAATTTCAATCTCAGCCTTGAACTCAAGACATCACAATGAAACATTTCATGGACTCAATGGATGTGAGTCTGAGTGAACTCCGGGAGTTGGTGATGGACAGGGAGGCCTGGAGTGCTGCGATTCACGGGGTCGCAAAGAGTCGGACACGACTGCGTGACTTTAATATTAGCTATTCTTTTTTGTTGCTCATTTGTTAATATTAGCTATTCTAATGGGTAGCCTGTTGTGGTTTTATTTTCTTTTCTTAATGACTGAAGATGTTTCATACTTTTAAATGTTCACATAACCACTCACATATATTATTCTGTGAAGTACCTAAATCTTTTACTTATTTTTAAATTAGGATTTTTTTTTAATTTATAGTTTTTTCCTTAAAAAAATTTTTTTGAGTACAAGTTTTATGTCTCACATATTTATAGTTCTTGCTCTGTAGTATGCATCTTCATTTTTAAAAATATTTTATTAAAGTGGGCTTTAGCTGTGCAGGCTTTTCTCTAGTTGTGTCAAGTGAGGGTTACTTTCTAGTAGCACTGAGTGGGATTCTCATTGTGGTGGCTTCTCTTGCAAGCACAGGCTATAAGAAACATGTGCTTCAGTAGCTGTGACACATGGGCTCAGTAGTTGTAGCTCCCAGGCTCTAGAGCACAGGCTCAACAGTTGTGGCACATGGGCATTGTTGCTTCACAGCATGTGGGATCTTCCTAGATTAAGGATCATATCCCTGTCTCCTGCATTGGCAGGTAGTTTCTTTGGCACCGAGCCACCAACAAAGCTCTCATTTTCTTAATGGTGAGAGATTTGAAAGAAGTTTTTAATTTTGATCAACTAATTTATTTTTATAACTAGTGTTTTTGGGTCCTAAGAAATTTCTACATACTTCAGAGTCATGAGGTTATTCTGTTTCTTCTAGAATTTTTTTAGTTTTAGCTTTTACATTTAGGTCTATGAGCCACCCTAACTTAATTTTATTTTATTTTTTAATTTTTATTTTTGTTTGTTTTGCTTTACAATACTGTATTCGTTTTGCTATACATTGACATGAATCAGCCACGAGTGTACATGAACTCCAATCCCGACCCCCACCTCCCCCCTCCCGCCCCACACCATCTCTCTGGATTATCCCCGTGCATCAGTCCCAAGCATCCTGCATCCTGCATCGAACCTGGACCGGCGATTCATTTCACTTATATCATACATGTTACACTGCCACTCTCCCAAATCATCCCACCCTCTCCCTCTCCCACAGAGTCCAAAAGGCTGTTCTATACATGTGTGTCTCTTTTACTGTCTCGCATACAGGTTTATCATTACCATCTTTATAAATTCCATATATATGTGTAAGTATACTGTATTGGTGTTTTTCTTTCTGGGTTTCTTCACTCTGTATAATCGACTCCAGCTTCATCCACCTCATTAGAACTGATTCAAATGTATTCTTTTTAATGGCTGAGTAATACTCCATTGTGTATATGTACCACAGCTTTCTTATCCATTCATCTGCTGATGGACATCTAGGTTGCTTCCATGTCCTGGCTATTATAAACAGTGCTGCAATGAACATTGGGGTACACGTGTCTCTTTCAATTCTGGTTTCCTCGGTGTGTATGCCCAGCAGTGGGATCGCTGGATCATAAGGCAGTTCTATTTGCAATTTTTTAAGGAATCTCCACACTGTTCTCCATAGTGGCTGTACTAATTTGCATTCCCACCAACAGTGTAAGAGGGTTCCCTTTTCTCCACACCCTCTCCAGCATTTATTGCTTGTTGACTTTTGGATCGCAGCCATTCTGACTGGTGTGAAATGGTACCTCATTGTGGTTTTGATTTGCATTTCTCTGATAATGAGTGATGTTGAGCATCTTTTCATGTGTTTGTTAGCCATTCGTATGTCTTCTTTGGAGAAATGTCTATTTAGTTCTTTGGCCCATTTTTTGATTGGGTCATTTATTTTTCTGGAATTGAGCTGCATCAGCTGCTTGTATATTTTTGAGATTGTCAGTTGCTTCACTTGCTATTATTTTCTCCCATTCAGAAGGCTGTTTTATCACCTTGCTTATAGTTTCCTTTGTTGTGCAGAAGCTTTTAATTTAATTAGATCCCATTCGTTTATTTTTGCTTTTATATCCAGTATTCTGGGTGGTGGATCATAGAGGATCCTGCTGTGATTTATGTCGGAGAGTGTTTTGCCTATGTTCTCCTCTAAGAGTTTTATAGTTTCTTGTCTTACGTTTAGATCTTTAATCCATTTTGAGTTTATTTTTGTGTATGGTGTTAGAAAGTGATCTAATTTCATTCTTTTACAAGTGGTTGACCAGTTTTCCCAGCACCAGTTGTTAAAGAGATTGTCTTTTTTTTTTTTTTTTGAAGAGATTGTCTTTAATCCACTGTATATTCTTGCTTCCTTTGTCGAAATTTTAAAAAATTGAGGTAGAGGTTGAGACTATTTTTTGCCCTTTGGTTTCTCCAAAAATTCCATCATTATTGGTTGAGGACTTTCCTTGCAAAATTGAATTACTTTGGTGCCTTGCAGAAAATCAAATATATACCTTTACATATTGTATACATAAATATATATTAAATCATATAAATATATAATCTGTTCTGTTCCACTGATACATTTATGAGCTCATTTTTTGATCTACTGAATTGTAATTTTATAATAATTCTTGAAATTAGGTAGCACAGTGTAAGTCTTCCAACACTCTTCTTTTTCAAGATTATTTGTCTACTCTAAGTCCTTAACATTTCCAATTAACTGTTAGAATCAGCTTGTTGACTTCTTTAAAGAAAAAGAAAAAACAAAAAACCTACTGGAATTCTGTTTGGGTCTGCACTGAATCTATACATTAATCAGTTTGGGAGAGAACTGACATCTTAGCAATAATTAACACCAAGCATGTGATATATATTCTCTATTTCTTTAAATCTTTGTCTTAGCAACATTTTTGAACTTTTTAATATACAAGTTTCATGTCTCACATTAAATTTTTCCCTCAGTACTTTATGTTACTAACTGTTGATATGAAAAACTTTTAGTGACTTGAATAGAAAATCAAACCAGACACAGCATTCCCTTAAGCCAAAGCCTAATCAAGGCCCTGTGCTGTGCTGGCTTAGTCGCTCAGTCACGTCCAACTCTTAATCAAGGCCCAAATGCTCTTCAATTCTGTAGAAGTTGAGAGGTGAGGAACCTGCAGAAAAAAAGTTTGAAGCCAGCAGAGGCTGGTTCATGAGGTTAAGGAAAGATGCCACCTCCCCACATCAAATTACAAGGTGAAGCAGCAAGTACTGATGTATAACAGAAGCTGCAGCAAGTCACTTATTTAAGAAAGTCTAGTTAAGATAATGAAAGTGGCCACACTAAACAACAGACTTTCAACGTAGACCAAGTCTTTTATAGATTGATAGGAGAAGTCAGTACCTGGCTTCAAAGCTGCAAAGACTGGCTCACTTTCTGTCAGGGGCTAATGCAGATGGTGACTTGAAGCCAATGCTCATTTTCCATTCTGAAAATTCCATAGCCCTTAAAGATTATCCATCTAGTCAAGGCTATGGTTTTTCCTGTGGTCATGTATGGATGTGAGAGTTGGACTGTGAAGAAGGCTGAGCGCAGAAGAATTGATGCTTTTGAAGTGTGGTGTTGGAGAAGACTCCTGAGAGTCCCTTGGACTGCAAGGAGATCCAACCAGTCCATTCTGAGGGAGATCAACCCTGGGATTTCTTTGGAAGGAATGATGCTAAAACTGAAGCTCCAGTACTTTGGCCACCTTATGCGAAGAGTTGACTCATTGGAAAAGACCCTGATGCTGGGAGGGATTGGGGGCAGGAGGAGAAAGGGACGACCGAGGATGAGATGGCTGGATGGCATCATGGACTCAATGGACGTGAGTCTGAGTGAACTCCGGGAGTTGGTGATGAACAGGGAGGCCTGGCGTACTGAGATTCATGGGGTTGCAAAGAGTCAGACACGACTGTGCGACTGAACTGAACTGAACTAAAGATTATGCTAAATTTACTCTGCCTGTGCCCTGTGGAAATGCAACAATAAATCCTGGATGGCAATACATCTGTCTACAACATGGTTTACTGAATATCTGAATCCAGCTGTTGTGACCTACTGCTCAGAAAAAAAGTTTCTTTCAAAAAATCTTTACTACTGCTCATTTACAAAGGACTTGGCCACTAAGAGCTTGGATGGAGATGTACAATCAGATTAATGTTGTCTTTATGGCTGTGTAACACAATATCCATTCGGTAGCCCACAGATCAAGGAGCAATTTCTACTTACAAAGGATTATTACTTGAGAAATAAATTTTTCTAAGGCTATAGCTGAGTGATTCCTCTGATGAATCTAAGCAAAGGAAACTGAAAATCTTCCAGAAAGGATTCACTATGCTAAATAACATTAAGAACATTACTGATTCAAAATATCATTACTGAGTCAAAATATCAACATTCACAGGAATTTGGAAGAAGTTAATCCCAACCCTCCTGGATGACTTGGAGGTGTTTAGACTTTAGTGGGGGAAGCAGCAGGAGAACTAGAATCAGAAGTGGAGCCTGAAGTATGTCAAGGCTGTATACTGTCACCCTGCTTATTTAACTTATGCAGAGTACACCATGTGAAATGCCAGGCTGGATAAAGCACAGGTTGGAATTAAGATTGCCGGGAGAAATATCAACAACCTCAGATACGCAGATGACACCATCCTTATGGCAGAAAGCAAAGAACTAAAGAGCTTCTTGATGAAAGTGAGAGGAGAGTGAAAAAGCTGGCTTAAAACTCAAAATTCAAAAAACAAAGATCATGGCACCCAGTCCCATCACTTCGTGGCAAATAGATGGGGAAACAATGGAAACAATGACATACTTTATTTTCTTGGGCTCCAAAAGCACTGCAGATGGAGACTGAAGTCATGAAATTAAAAGATGTTTGCTCCCTGGAAGAAAAGCTATAACCAACCTAGACAGCATATTAAAAAGCAGAGACATTACTTTGCCACCAAAGGTCTGTCTAGTCAAAGCTATGGTTTTTCGAGTAGTCATGTATGGATGTGCTGCTGCTGCTAAGTCACTTCAGTCATGTCCGACTCTGTGTGACCCCATAGACAGCAGCCCACCAGGCTCCTCCATTCCTGGGATTCTCCAGGCAAGGTACTGGAGTGGGGTGCCATTGCCTTCTCCATGTATGGATGTGAGAGTTGGACTATAAAGAGCGCTGAGTGCTGAAGAATTGATGCTTTTGAACTGTGGTGTTGGAGAAGACTCTTGAGAGTCCCTTGGACTTCAAGGAGATCCAACCAGTCAATCCTGAAGGAAATCAGTCTTGAATATTTATTGGAAGGACTAATGCTGAAGCTGAAGCTCCAATACTTTGGCCACCTGATACGAAGAACTGACTCCTTGGAAATGACCCTGATGCTGAGAAAGATTGAAGGCGGAAGGAGAAGGGGACGACAGAAGATGAGACGTCTGGATGGTATCACCGACTCAATGGACGTGAGTTTGAGCAAGCTCCACGAGCTAGTGATGGACACAGAAGCCTGATGTGCTGTAGTCTGTGGGGTCGCAAAGAGTTGGACAAGATTGAGCAACCTAACCGAACTGAAGTTTTGATGAAACTGTCACAATCTCAAGATGAAAGAATGGTTACTTCTTATGGATGAGCAAAGAGAGTAGTTTCTTGGAATAGAATCTACTCCTGGTGAAGATGCTATAAAGCTTGTTGAAATGACAACAAAGGACTTATAATATTACATAAACTTAGCTGATAAAGTGAGATTTGAGAGAATTGAGTCCAGTTCTAAAAGAAGTCCTACTGTTGGTAGTGTTATCAGACAGCACTATATGTTTACAGAGAATTGTTTGTTAAAGAGTGAGTCAATCAACGTGACAATCTTCATTGTTGTCTTATTTCAAGAAATTGCCACAGCCACTCCCAACATTCAGCAACCAAGAGAGGCAAGATCCTTCAGCAGAAAAAAAGATCATGACTTGCTGAAGGCTAAGGTAATAGCATTTTTTAGTAATAAAAGCATTTTAAAATTAAGGCATGTACATTGATTTTTTTAGATATAATGTTACACAGACTAACACACATAATTATGTAAACATAACAAATTATGTATGTATGTTTCTTTACTGTCATTTAATTTGTTTACTGCTTTATTGCAATGTCTGGAACTGAAGCTGCAATATCTCTGAGGTATGCGTGTAATATCTACTTTACAAGATTGTTATGTGGATCAAATGAGTCAACAAATATGAAGAGCCTAAATTAGTGCCTGATAAGTGGTAAACATTTAACAAAAGTTAGCCATTATTAGTAGAATTATGAACTTGTGGCAAAATGAGCTCTAAATTCATATTACTTCTTTTAAAAATAAAGTATCACTAGAAAAATAAGCAAATAATATGGGAGTCTGATTGAAAATATGTTATTCAATGTGCTTATGCATTTTAATGATTCCTAAGTAAAAGATATAAAGAAAGTAGCAAGTTCAAACCAGAATAATGAATAAATTGAATTAATTTTCACAAAAAGTATAAGTAAGCTTAAAAGAAAGAACTTTTTTTAAAAATCTTAAAATATAAAATTTATTTAAAAGCAATAAAATATCAGTTTATATGAAGTAGGAACTACATATAATAAGTAAACACTACACAGTACCAAAAATTCCACTTTTCATCACATCAGCATCTTCTTTTAACTATAAATTTTCTCCCTGGAATAATGCAAAGTAATAGATTATTATTTGAAATCATGATTTAACATTAAAAATCCACTATAATAATCAGGGGCATAATTTAAGACAGGAGTGGAGAATATTTAGTCAATTGAAAAATAAGAATCAGAAAGTCAGTAATGGATTGCATGGATGGAAAAAGCAAATAATTCTGGTTGGGGGGGTCAGGAGGGAGTGAAAGATTAAATTAAATTGATAAAGTCAATGAAAAACAGAAGAGAGAAAAAAGAGAGAAGAGAGAAAAACAGCAGGAAAAAAAAGATAGGACAGAAATGCTTGTACAAAGAAGTAGCACAATATAGAGCAGTAGAAAAATAGAGGGAAACCTCTCAGGAGATTCTAAAACTACAGGTCAAATATTCTTGTCATATCTTGATCTTTACCTACGCTAGGAATTTGAAAATGTTATCATGTCTCTAACTATTTATTTGTACTCCCACTTCATCCTTTTTCCCTTATATTTTTAATTGTTACCTAATCACTTTTATTCTCAATTCTTATTTTTCATCTTACTGCATGGTATACAGACCATATTTTGAAAACTGATTTTTCTTTTAAACAAAATGGATAAACAATACTTCTTTCAAATTCCTAATAAACTGTGAATCAGCTAATTAACTCACAACACTTCCACTGCTTTAAAGCAGGAGTTTTTAACTTGACATCTGTGTGAACTCTTGAAATTGTGTTCAAAATTGTATGTGTGTGTAACTTTTTAGAATTTTTGAAGCTTTTGTCAAAACTGAAAGCAAACTACTACTCTGCTAGAGGCTTTATTGTGAATGGAACTGACAAAATAATTAACCATTAAGAAAATCCAAGAAAGGAAACTAACAATGTGGGATCTCAGTTCCTTGACCAGGGGATGAATCCAGTAAAACCCTGGAATCCTAATCACTAAGCTAGCTGCTGTGCTTAGTCGCTCAGTCATGTCTGACTCTTTGCGACCCCATGGACTGTAACCTGCCAGGCTCCTCTGCCCATGGGGATTCTCCAGGCAAGAATACTGGAGTGGGATTGCCATTTCCTCCTCTAGGGGATCTTCCCAACCCAGGGATTGAACCCAGGTCTTCCGCATCTCAGGCAAATTCTTTACCATCTGAGCCACCAGGGAAGCCCTATAGGCCAACACAGAGTTCCAAACTAAGCTCTTTTTAATCATGTAAGGAAGGACGTGGAGAAATGAATAAAAGCTCCAACACTGCGACAAAGCTAGTGGAGGTGATGGAATTCCAGTTGAGCTATTTCAAATTCTGAAAGATGATGCTGTGAAAGTGCCACACTCAATACGCCAACAAATTTGGAAAACTCAGCAGTGGCCACAGGACTGGAAAAGGTCAGTTTTCATTCCAATTCCAAAGAAAGGCAATGCCAAAGAATGCTCAAATTACCGTACAATTGCACTCATCTCACACACCAGTAAAATAACGCTTAAAATTCTCCAAGCCAGGATTCAGCAATACGTGAACCGTGACTTCCAGATGTTCAAGCTGGACTTAGAAAAGGCAGAGGAACCAGAGATCAAATTGTCAACATCCGCTGAATCATGGAAAAAGCAAGAGAGTTCCAGAAAAACATCTATTTCGGCTTTATTGACTATACCAAAGCCTTTGACTGTGTGGATCACAATAAACTGTGGAAAATTCTGAAAGAGATGGGAATACCAGACCACCTGACCTGCCTCTTGAGAAACCTGTATGCAGGTCAGGAAGCAACAGTTAGAATTGGACATGGAACCACAGACTGATTCCAAATAGGAAAAGGAGTACGTCAAGGCTGCTGTCACCCTGCTTATTTAACTTCTATGCAGAATACATCATGAGAAACGTTGGGCTGGAAGAAGCACAAGCTGGAATCAATATTGCTGGGAGAAATATCAATAACCTCAGATATGCAGATGACACCATCTTTATGGCAGAAAGTAAAGAAGAACTAAAGAGCCTCTTGATGAAAGTGAAAGAGGAGAGTGAAAAAGTTGGCTTAAAGCTCAACATTCAGAAAATGAAGATCATGGCATCTGGTCCCATCACTTCATGGGAAATAGATGGGGAAACAGTGGAAACAGTGTCAGACTTTATTTTTTTGGGCTCCAAAATCACTGCAGATGGTGACTGCACCCATGAAATTAAAAGACACTTACTCCTTGGAAGGAAAGTTATGACCAACCTAGACAGCATATTAAAAAGCAGAGACATTACTTTGCCAACAAATGGCTGTCTAGTCAAGGCCATGGTTTTTCCAGTGGTCATGTATGGATGTGAGAGTTGGACTATAAAGAAAGCTGAGGGCCAAATAATTGATGCTTTTGAAGTGTGGTATTGGAGAAGACTCTTGATAGTCCCTTGGACTGCAAGGAGATCCAACCAGTGCATCCTAAAGGAAGTCAGTCCTGAATATTCACTGGAAGGACTGACATTGAAGCTGAAACTCCAATACTTTGGCCACCTGATGTGAGAGCTGACTCATTTGAAAAGACCCTGATGCTGGGAAAGATTGAGGCAGGAAGAGAAGGGCATGACAGAGGATGAGATGGTTGGATGGCATCACTGACTCGATGGACACGGGTTTGGGTGGACTCCAAGAGTTGGTGATGGACAGGGAGGCCTGGCGTGCTGCGGTCCACGGGGTTGCAAAGAGTTGAACACGACTGAGTGACTGAACTGAATTGAACTGAGTCTGTCTTGGATCCATTCAAAAAACACTTTTTAAACATTTTATGCCACCAAACCTACTTTGATATGTTTGAAATGAGGAAAACAGACATTTCAAAAAAGGTGAAATTACCTGAAAGAAATCTTTACTTCTGTGTGCAAACTATAGATTAACTGCTTACAAACAATGTCAAGTTGTCTGTAATGTATGTGTAGCAGCGATAAAGTTGCCTCTTCAGTACGGTATGTTTAAGAAATAATGGAAGTAGAAAAATCATGTGAATGCGATATTCTGAGTCACTATGGAAGCCTATGACCAAAACAAAAGGCTATCTGATAATCTTTACTAGAATGGTTTCCAGGAAGTCTAGGAACACAACTAATTTTAGCACTCCAAAAAACATTCTCCAGTACTCTGGAGTTCAAAATACTTTCCTAATATGAGGGAGAGATAGTCTTTAATCAAGTATAGAGATTCTACTTTCAAATATTAGCCTATTTTCACAAAAATTAATTTTTGAAGCTAAATTTTCAACTCTACTTGTCTAGGTAAAAGCATTTTGAACTTACAAGGAGTTTTTTTTTAATACTTTCAATAATTGTGCACATCACCTAATGACATGAGTATTTTATTTAAATGTATGCATTTTTTTCTTAAAAAAAGAAAATGATCCTCATTGGAGACAAATCATTGTAACTTCTAATGTATGAAATACATACCTGAGTTGAACCAGCACCTGTTTGCAAAGAAGATTTTTTTAATAGTCGCACTTCTTTGTTTATGTATCTTAGCATTCCACTCAGAGTACTGAAGTCATTATTCTCAGAATTATCATCATTGAGGTCATATGTGAGAGGTTTAAATGATCTGACTGGGTATAAGTTAGACCTCTCTGGCTTTCTTCTAACGTTGAAGGTTGTTCCAACTGCATTTTTTTTAAGTCCTGTAGTAATTCTTCAGAAAGATCTTCATCACTATGAGTTCTGAAACTAAGATCACTGGCACTAATAGAGCGACGTAGTTTTCTACTCTTGAAAAAAGCTGTGTGAGAATGCTTAGCTAATTTTGAATCTTGAATGTCAGGCGTGATTTCTACTGGAGATGTAAATGGGGCTGGTAGAAATTTGATGTCTTCTGCCCTTTCATGTCCAGAAATTTTGGCTTGTAATCTGGTTAATTCTGATTCCTATAGAAAAATTGGTACATAGTAGGTGCTGATTACATATCTGTTAAATAAATGAATTACTTAGAAAATCACAGACTTAGAAGTCATCTAAGTTAAACTTGGTTCTAGTACAGTACAGAAATTCTTTTATAACAACTCATGAGGGTTATTAACTACGTTAAAACTACATAGTTAAAACTACGTTAAAACCCTTCATTTTGGGACAATTATCTATAGTCATTAGCATTATGTTTAAACTATATAAGGAATTCCATGAAAACTGTATGTTCCTTATAGAATTTTTCTTAGTATTGATGACAACATAAATTTCTATTAGACTGAAAACTTACATATAAAATTTTTTGTGCAAAAGTATAAAAAAGTACACAATCATTTGTCAATCTAACATACACACACACAAAAAATAATAATTGTAATAGGAAATAAATGTACATTAGCTACTCTGCTGTATATAATCATCACAAGAAATCTTTACTAGAAAAATTTTAAAGCCTTTAAATAATTAATAATGTTTAATAAATCAATCCTTATTAAATAAACTTTTCTGTTTCTCCAAGTCCTTCATTTGTGTCCTGTGACCCAACTCAGGGATCCAAAGAACTGAGACTGTATATACTGAAAAGAGCTCAAGTCAAAAAAATAAAGGGAGGACATTTTAATTTCAAAAGTTATATAATATGTATAATAGTCCCTTGTTCAAATCATTCTCCTTTTCTTACAGGTATCCATAAGTTGCATATTTCTAAACCAGTCACTTTAAACTGATAGTTTCCACACCTTCTAAAAATACTGTGCTTATTGCTAAAACTGTCATAACCACAGTGTGCATTAGAAAATGCATATTTCACTTCTGCTGTCTTTATACTACTTTATTCTAGGCAAACATGATATATAAGTGGCAGAAGTGCCAATTTTTTCAAGCAAATTTTGTATTCACATTGTTATAACCACAATTATTTAATGAAATAACTATAAAGTTGACATATATACGGTCATGTGCAGTTTAAGTTTCTTTTAAACTTCTGTGTGTTATCCAGTCACACTTAGAAATCTGGTATCTCAGATAAGTAGGATTCCATTTAACTCAGAGTTCAACACCTAACTTTCATGAAGAAATGTAGTAAACCAAATATATTAAACATAATTCAACTTTTTCTTAAAACTCAAAGCAATCACTGTTGTGACCCTTACTGTAGTAGGCCATAATATACTAATGTTTTACAGCCTTCAGAAATAGACTTACCTTTGCCCTTACTCCAGATACACTCAAATATTAGGATACTTTTTAGGCTATTAAACTGAAAAGATCAGTTGCCTCAGTGTTCTTTCTTCTCTTCTCCCTCACTTCTGTTTCTGTTCTCTGTCATTTACTGCTGCTTTCAGTGAATAGCTTTCCACTATTTATAGTTACTTCTAATTGTTAGATTTGAAAGTGAAGTTGCTCAGTCCAGTCATAGTCTTTCCAACCCCATGGACTGCAGCCTACCAGGCTCCTCCGTCCATGGGATTTTCCAGGCAAGAGTACTGGAGTGGGGTGCCATTGCCTTCTCTGATTTATAGTTACTTCTAATTGTTACATTTATGCCAGCTTCTGCTCTTCTCTTAGTTTTTCTTCTTTCTCTCTCAAAACTAGACCTTAGAGCCAGTTAAAATTGACTTGGAGAGCTACTGTCAGAAAACAAAGAAATTCTACCTTCTGCCTGCTATCCTGGCTAATCATGGTAATGTTCTAAGATCTATGTATCTATAGTTCATTTAAGAATTGTGGCTATTCTGAGAATATTTTGACAACTTTCTAAGTAGCTGAATTTACACACTTCTGAATAATTGATAAGTGAAATACCACTGTATTTATCTCATTGGTAATATCTAACAAGTGAGAAGAAATTACTACTAACAAGTGACAGAGATATACTATGCAGAATCTTTAGAATTTTTAGATTCAATTTTTTGCAATGAGGTTTTATAATTTTGTATTTGTTATATAAATCCCCAGAACACTAAGTTTATTACTATTTCAATAAAAGTATAGAGGGTTCGCCTGAAACATAATTTTGGATTCTGTTTATTCAACTTTCCTATAGTACTATGAATATTAAGCATTAAAAAAAAAAATCATGTATTTGGCTGTGCTGGGTCTTAGTTGCCACACAAGGGATCTTTAGTTGCAGCATGAGAACTCACTTGTGGTACGTGAGATCTAGTTTCCTGACCAGAGATAGAACCAAGGCCCTGAGCACTGGAGTGCAGTCTTAGCAACTGGACCACCAGGTAAGTCAATATCAAGCATTTTATCAAAGGAATTTAAGTGCTCAGCATAATAATTACAAGTATTTCTATAGTAATAATTGAGTTTCTTTGCTTTTCAATAACTTCCATTTTACTATAAAATCATTTATTGCTTCACAACTATCAGTGGGGTTGGTCTTTCTTAAGGTCTTAGCTGACAATGTTAATCATACATATTGGCAATTTGAACTAATATTAAATTATCTTTATGCACCAATACTGATATTAATTCCAAATTCAAGAATAAACTGCCATGATCAGTAGGGGTGAATAACTACCAAGAATCTATCCGAAAAATCACATATGTACTCAAAACCAGTAAAAAAAAAAATTTTAATATAATCTTGCATTTTCTAATGATAGTGATGATGATCCAGGATCTCAGGAAAACAACGAAGAAGATATAAGAAATGTTTACCAAAGGTCTAGAAGAACTAAGGACAAACAAGCAGAGATGACAATGCACTAGAAGGAATCAGTAACAGAGGCAGAAGAACAGGTAAGTGACCTGGAAGACAGAATGGTGGAAATCACTGCCACAAAAAGGAATATTAAAGAAAAAATGAAGACAATCTAAGTTAATGCACCAACATTTGCATTATACCAGTCCCAGAACAAGAGAGAGAAGGGACCCAAGAAAATATCTGGAGATAACAGCTGAAAACTTCCTCAATATGGGAAAGGAAACCATCAACCAAGTCCAGGAAATGCAGAATCCCAGGCAAAATAAACTCAAGGAGAAACACACTTAGACACACAATAATTAAACTGATAAAAATTAAAGACAAGGATAAAATATTAAAAGCAATAAGGGAAAAATGACAAATACTCCTCAAGGGAACTCCCATCAGGTTATCAGCTGATTTCTCAACAGAGACTCTCCAAGCCAGAAGGGAATGGCATGATACATTAAAAGGGCTGAGAGGGAATAACCTACAACCAAGAATAATCTATCCAGCAAGACTCTCATTCAGATGTGAGAAATCCAAAGTTTTCCAGAAAAGCAAAATTAAGAGAATTCAGCATCACCAAAACAACTTTACAACAAATACTAAAGGAACTTCTCTAGGCAGGAAACACAAAAGAAAAGATCTACAAGAAATAAACCCAAAACAATTAAGAAAATGGTAATAGGCGATACGTACAATAGGTAGCCAACGGGAATTTGCTGTATGGCTCAGGAAACTCAAACAGGGACTCTGTATCAACCTAGAGGGGTGGGATAGGGAGGGAGATGGGAGGGAGGTTCAAAAGGGAGGGGATATATTTATACCCATGGCTGATTTATGTTGAGGTTTGACAGAAAACAACAAAATTCTTTAAAACAACTATCAGTTCAGTTCAGTTCAGTTGCTCAGTTGTGTCCGACTCTTTGCGACCCCATGAATCGCAGCATGCCAGGCCTCCCTGTCCATCACCAACTCCTGGAGTTCACTCAGACTCACGTCCATTGAGTCCGTGATGCCCTCCAGCCATCTCATCCTCTGTCGTCCCCTTCTCCTCCTGCCCCCAATCCCTCCCAGCATCAGAGTCTTTTCCAGTGAGTCAACTCTTCGCATGAGGTNACTGGAATAGTTCTAATCTTGCATAACTGCTGGCCTCTGGTTATGACTACTATAAAAATCCTAGGGCTTTCCCTATACAAAGGTGGTGAGGAGGGTAATATCTTCCCCTTGAACTCCTCCCCTTACCTTGAATCAGTGGAAGCTCATTGAGGCCTTCTGAGGTTAAAACGGCAATGTACTTTCACTTTTATTTTGGAGAGGGAAATTTTAAACTTTTGGAATGTGGTTTAGACAGCTGCTTATTGAGATTTCATCATGTGATGATTGAATATATAGCCATGGTGCTTGCTAAGAGATGTTTTATAAATACATTATTTTATCACAAGTCACATTCATAATAATTAAAATGATTGTGTTACACTAAGTTTTCTCTGCTGCTGCTGCTAAGTCGCTTCAGTCGTGTCCGACTCTGTGCGACCCCATAGACAGAAGCCCACCAGGTTCCCCCATCCCTGGGATTCTCCAGGGAAGAACACTGGAGTGGGTTGCCATTGCCTTCTCCAATGCATGAAAGTGAAAAATGAAAGTGAAGTCGCTCAGTCGTGTCCGACTCTTCGCGACCCAATGGACTGCAGCCTACCAGGTTCCTCTGTCCATGGGAGTTTCCAGGCAAGAGTACTGGAGTGGGGTGCCACTGCCTTCTCTGAAGTTTTCTCTATATAACAATTTAATATCAAAGTGCTTCATAGTTTCCTCAGGATGTGCCCTGAAAAAAGCCCTATTTATACACAGAGTACTAAAGGCACGGTCTGCTTGTGCCTATTCAAATGAACCCCCTTGTTGTACAATGGCAGAGCTCTAATTCATTTTCTTCAACTCATTTCCCAAGGGACCGTGGCCTAACATGTGGCAAGAACCAAAGACAAAATCACTATGTATTAGTTGCAGTATTCTGTAAAAGGAGATAATCTATAGTCACCATGATGTATGAGTAAACAATATTACATATTACAAAAAGAGTATTTGTATAAGCAAGACAAATAAATACAAATGCTGAGTTATGCTTTATTATTTTTAAAACAAATATTAGTGCTCTTGTACAGTAATATAATAATATAGACTAAAAGAGTGATTTACCCTTTGTGATAGAAATTTATTAAACTAGTACACCTGTTTGTGCATTTATTCATTCATTCACTCTATCATTAATCATCGAAAGTGAAGTCACTCAGTCGTGTCCGACTCTTAGCGACCCCAGAACTATAGCCTACCAGGCTCCTTTGTCCATAGGATTTTCCAGGCAAGAATACTGGAGTGGGTTGCCATCTCCTTCTTCAGGGGATCTTCCTGACCCAGGGATCCAACCGGGGTGTCCCGCATTGTTCAGTTCAGTCGCTCAGTCGTGTCCGACTCTTTGCGACCCCATGAATCCAGCACACCAGGCCTCCCTGTCCATCACCAACTCCCAGAGTTCACTCAGACTCACGTCCATCGAGTCAGTGATGCCATCCAGCCATCTCATCCTCTGTCATCCCCTTCTTCTCCTGCCCCCAATCCCTCCCAACATCAGAGTCTTTTCCAATGAGTCAACTCTTCACATAAGGTGCCCAAAGTACTGGAGTTTCAGCTTTAGCATCAGTCCTTCCAAAGAAATCCCAGGACTGATTTCCTTTAGGATGGACTGGTTGGATCTCCTTGTAGTCCAAGGGACTCTCAAGAGTCTTCTCCAACACCACAGTTCAAAAGCATCAATTCTTTGGCGCTCAGCCTTCTTCACAGTCCAACTCTCACATCCATACATGACCACAGGAAAAACCATAGCCTTGACTAGACGGACCTTAGTCGGCAAAGTAATGTCTCTGCTTTTGAATATGCTATGTAGGTTGGTCATAACTTTTCTTCCAAGGAGTGTATGGCTCGGAGGGCCACACTCTGAAAGGAACACTCAGGGACAGTCTCTAGTGGACTGACAAATTGTATTACCCAGCTTTAACAGATATATGGTTTCAGGGAGCAGAGCATAAAGCAGACTTGCATGTAGCCTTTTTCAATAAAACATCAAAGCATTCAAGCATAAAATACAGTTCCCACCGCCCAAGCCATAACATAGCTTTGGCGAAACTCTAAAGGGAGTCTTATCATGAAACAACAGTCCTTGCTCCCAGAAACAGGTGGTCAGAAGAAAGCCTTCGAACACCTCAAGGCCGGGCGTATAACCCTTCGTTATCCGTTCCCAGCCTCAGGCACTCGGTGAATGCTCATAATCCTTTGTTATGCTCATTCTAGCTTCCAACCTTCGTCATGAGTGGAGCAAATACATTTTCAGTATTTGCTCAAAGCCTTCCAGCTCCTCCACAAGGGAGTAAGCATCTTCTAATTTCATGGCTGCAATCACCATCTGCAGTGATTTTGGAGCCCAAAAAATAAAAGTCTGACACTGTTTCCACTGTTTCCCCATCTATTTCCCATGACGTGGTGGGACCAGATGCCGTGATCTTTGTTTTCTGAATGTTGAGCTTTAAGCCAACTTTTTCACTCTCCTCTTTCACTTTCAACAAGAGGCTTTTTAGTTCCTCTTCACTTTCTGCCATAAGGGTGGTGTCATCCGCATATCTGAGGTTACTGATATTTCTCCCAGCAATCTTGATTCCAGCTTGTGTTTCTTCCAGTCCCACGTTTCTCATGATGTATTCTGCATATAAGTTAAATAAGCAGGGTGATAACATACAGCCTTGACGTACTCCTTTTCCTAATTGGAACCAGTCTGTTGTTCCATGTCCAGTTCTAACTGTTGCTTCCTGACCTGCATACAGATTTCTCAAGAGGCAGGTCAGGTGGTCTGGTATTCCCATCTCTTTCAGAATTTTCCACAGTTTACTGTGATCCACACAAAGGCTTTGGCATAGTCAATAAAGCAGAAATAGATGTTTTTCTGGAACTCTCTTGCTTTTTCCATGATCCAGCGGATGTTGGCAATTTTATCTCTGGTTCCTCTGCCTTTTCTAAAACCAGCTTGAACATCAGGGAGTTCACGGTTCACGTATTGCTGAAGTCTGGCTTGGAGAATTTTGAGCATTACTTTACTAGCATGTGAGATGAGTGCAACTGTGTGGTAGTTGGAGCATTCTTTGGCATTGCCTTTCTTTGGGATTGGAATGAAAACTGACCTTTTCCAGTCCTGTGGCCACTGCTGAGTTTTCCAAATTTGCTGGCAAATTGAGTGCAGCACTTTCACAGCATCATCTTTCAGGATTTGAAACAGCTCAACTGGAATTCCATCACCTCCACTAGCTTTGTTCATAGTGATGCTTTCTAAGGCCCACTTGACTTCACATTCCAAGATGTCTGGCTCTAGATTAGTGATCATACCATCATGATTAACTGGGTTGTGAAGATCTTTTTTGTACAATTCTTCTGTGTATTCTTGCCACCTCTCCTTAATATCTTCTGTTTCTGTTAGGTCCATACCATTTCTGTCCTTTATCGAGCCCATCTTTGCATGAAATGTTCCCTTGGTATCTTTAATTTTCTTGAAGAGCTCTCTAGTCTTTCCCATTCTGTTCTTTTCCTCTATTTCTTTGCATTGATCGCTGAAGAAGGCTTTCTTATCTCTTCTTGCTATTCTCTGGAACTCTGCATTCAGATGCTTATATCTTTCCTTTTCTCCTTTGCTTTTCACCTCTCTTCTTTTCACAGCTATTTGTAAGCCCTCCCCAGACAGCCATTTTGCTTTTTTGCATTTCTTTTCCATGAGGATGGTCTGAGCCACCAGGGAAGTCATTAATTATTAGGGATATACAATTAAAACCACAATGAGATAACATGTCATACCTACTAGGATCACTATAATTAAAAAAAAAATTGGATAATAATAAGTGTTGGCAACAATATGGGGAGCTCTGCACACTGTTGGTGGGAATGAAAAATGGTGCTGTGAAAAATGGTTTGGCAGTTCCTCAAAAAGTTAAGCATATGATTACTATATAGTCCAGTGATTCTATTCCTAGCCACAAGAACTGAAAACAAGGAATCAGTTACTTGTAAGTGGATGTTTGCTGCAATATTACTCACAATAGCCAAAAGGTGGAAACAACCCAAGTGTCCTAATAGAAAACCATGTGAACAAAATACTAACCCATAAAGAGGAAAAAGTTCTGACACATGCTATAGCATAAATGACCCTTAAAAACATTATGCTAAATAGAAATATGCTAGACACAAAAGGACATATATTGTATGATTCGACTTATATGAAATATCTAGAAAAGGCAAATGCATAGGGACAGAAAGTAGAGAGAGGTTGAGGGGAGCAGAGAATGGAGGGAAGAATGCTTAATGAATATAGAGTTTCTATTTTGGGGTGATGAAAATTTTGGCAAATAGTGCTATAAATTTCCTTTTCATCACTGCTTTAGCTGTGTCCTTCAGAATTATATACATTGTATTTTCACTTTCATTCTTTTCAGTGTATTATCCTTCCCTTGGAGAAGGCAATGGCATCCCACTCCCGTACTCTTGCCTGGAAAATCCCATGGACGGAGGAGCCTGGTGGGCTGAAGTCCATGGGGTCGCTAAGAGTTGGACACGACTGAGCGACTTCACGTTCACTTCTCACTTTCATGCATTGGAGAAGGCAACGGCAACCCGCTCCAGTGTTCTTGCCTGGAGAATCCCAGGGATGGGGGAACCTGGTGGGCTTCCGTCTATGGGGTCGCACAGAGTCGGACTCAACTGAAGCGACTTAGCAGATAGCAGATCCTTCCCTTTAAGACCTCCTCTTTGACCCATGAATTATTCAGAAGTGTGTTTAGTCTCCAAGGATTCTGAGATTTTCCTGTTACCTTTCTGTTATTAATTTCTAGTTTGATTCCATTGTGGATGGAGAATATACTCTGTATGATTTACAGGTCTTTAAATTTTGTTGTATTTCTTTTCTGGCCCAGGATATGACACTTGATAAGAGTGTATATGCTGTGGTGTTAGGTGTAATGTTCTATTAATTTTTATTATCTTGTGGGTTGATGCCATTGTTGAGTTTTTCTATAACCTTGTCAATTTTGTCTAGTTTGTTCTATTGGTTATTGCAAGAGAGAGACTGATGCCTCTAATTATGTTGTTGTTCAGTCGCTCAGTCGTGTCTGACTTTTTGTGACCTGATGGACAGCAGCACTCCAGGCCTCCAACTATGTGGATTCATCTATTTCTTCTTTCATTTCTATCAGTGTTTGCTTCACACATTTATATTCCTTTATTATTGTTTATAATATAATTATATATAATTCTTCCTCAACAATCTTTAGAACCAAATCAGAGAGTGTTATAAATTTTTACTGCAATCATCAAAAATAATTTAGAAAGAAGAGAAGGAAAATCTATTATATTTACCCATATTTTTACTTACCATGTTCTTTCCTCCTTCCTGATGTTCCAAGATTCTTTTTAAAAAGTATTTTATTTTTATTTATTTATTTTTGGCTATGCTGGGTTTTTGTTACCATGCAGGCTTTTCTCTAGTTTCAGAGAGTGGAGGCTACTCTCTAGTTGCAGTGCACAGGCTCCTCATTGTTGTGGCTTTGCTGGTTGCAAAACACGACCTCTAGGCCATGTGGGCTTCAATAGCTGCAGCATACAGGCTCAGTAGTTGTGGTTCCTGTGCTCTAGAGCACCGGCTCAACAGCTGTGATACATGGACTTAGTTGCCCTGCAGCATGTGGGATCTTCCTGGATCAGGGATTGAACTCGCATCTCCTGCATTGGCAGACAGAGTCTTTACCACTGAGCCACCTGGGAAACCCCCAAGGTTCCTTTTTTAAAAAATTCCTTCCTTTCTGTTCAGATAACTTCCAGCTTCCTTTGGTAATATTTTAGGAAACGTCTGTTGGTGGAGAAGGAAATGGCAACCCACTCTAGTACTCTTGCCTGGAGAATCCCATGGAGGGAGGAGCTGGTAGCCTACAGTCCATGGGGTCGCAAAGAGTCGGACACGACTGAGCGACTTCACTTCACTTCACTTCTGTTGGTGAAATTCTCTTTATTTTCCTTTGTCTGAGAATGTCTTGATTTCCCCTTCATTCTCAAAAGGTATTTTTACTGGATATAGGATTCTATATTGACAGCCCTTTTCTTTCAGGACTTAAAAAATGTCCTACCACTTCCTCCTGGCCTCTATGGTTTTGGATAAGAAATCCACTATCATTTAAATAGTTTTCTCCCTTGTAAGTAAGGTGCTGTTTTTCTCTGGTTTTATTCAATATGTTTTCTTTGACTTTCATTTTAGGAAGCTTGATTATAATGTATCTTGATGTGAGTCTCCTCAGGTTTGTTTAGCTTCTTAAATCTATAGGTTTGGGTCTTTTGCCATATTTGGGAAATTTTTAGCCATTATTTCTTTGGGAACTTTTTCAGCCCACTCTATACTTTCCTTCCATGAGTCCAATGATATAAACATTAGAAATTTTGTTATAGTAGCACAGGTTTCTGAGTCTCTTCTCAATTTCTAAAAAATTCTGTTTGTTCTCTGTTGTTCAAATCAGGTCATTTCTATTGTTTTATCTTGCAGTCCACTGATTGTTTTCTCCGTCCCTTCTATTCTGTGTTGAGTTCATCTGTTGAGTTTTAAAATTTTGGTTATTACATTTTTTTAGTTCTAAAATTTCAATTTAGTTCTTTATATCTTCTATAGCTTTTTTGAGACTTCCTATTTCTTTGGTGAGACTTTATTTTTTCAGCTGTTTCAAATGTGTTCACAATTTTTCACTGAAGCATTTTTACAATGGCTGCTATAAAATCTTTGTCAGGTAATCCTAACATCTTTGTCGTAGTGATATTGGCATTTATTGATTGCCCTTTTTCATTCACTCTGACATTGCTGTTTGAGAATTTGATTTTTTTCTTTTTTTTTTGGAGAATAATCTGTGCTTTTTGTTTGAGATCTGAATATTTTGACTATTATAAGACTCTGAATTTTTTTAACCTTCTGTTTTACCTGGCTTCCTCTAGCACTTCTCCAACAGGGAAGTGGAACATCACCTCACTTCTGTCAAGTTGAAATCGAAGTCCAGATTCCTCACTAAAATCTGTTCACAGCCTGGGAGGCTTGTTACTTCTGGATGGGGATGGGATCACTGGCTGCCCACTAAGCCTCCAGGAACACCTCCTAGGCTGGAAGGGGTAGAAGTGCCTCTTTACTGCTCCCAACATGGTTTTCACTGATACCACACCATGAATGGTGAGCAGCGTGGAGGATCAAGAGGGTAATGATGGGAGAGGGGCTTGGCCTCTACACGATGAAAATCCTGACTTTCCAGTAGACCTCCTCTCATATCACCCGCACTGATTCAACCTCCTTACTGCCTAGCTGAGGTGGCAGTTCAGGCTCCCCACGAAGTTTCCAATGACACCAACGGCTTGGGTGGGGCTATCAATACGACATGGGGATGAAAGACCTCATTCCCCACTCTGCCTAGTGAGGAGGCAGGAGATTAGGGCACCCTGTTAAGAGACTGGCGAGGGTGAAAGCCTGAGGTGCTCACCTGGCCCTTCACCATGGGTGAAGGTGGGGATACAGCTTTTTTCTTTGGGTTTTGGCTGGAGTAAAGTGGTTGTTTTTGAAAAGTTTTCTATCTTGCTAGGTTGCCCCTTTCCTAATTATTTTTTAAAGAGAGAATATGCCTGGAGGTTTTTTTGGCATTTCCAGGTTGCCAGCTTCTTAAGCTCCAAGTCTGGGATACATAAGGCAAAAAGAAAACCCAGGGAACTCACCACCATGTCATTCCTTGGGCCTTTAAGTCCCTGGTCAGTCTGCCTTATCTCCATCTTTCAGTCCTCTTATGCTTCTTTTCTATGTAATATCCAGGGTTCTTAGTTGTACTTAGGAGGAATTGAAAAAAGTATGTTTACGCCATCTTCCTGGAAGAGGCTATGTTAATTTCTTTTTAGCTGTACCATGTGGCCTGTCTAATCTTAGTTCCCCAACCTGGGACTGAACCTTGCCACAGCAGTGAAAGCACCAAGTCCTAACCCCTGGACTACCAGGGGATTCCCTTGCTGCTGCTGCTGCTAAGTTACATCAGTCGCGTCCGACTCTGTGCAACCCCATAGACAGCAGCCCAACAGGCTCCTCTGTCCCTGGGATTCTCCAGCCAAGAATACTGGAGTAGGTTGCCACTTCCTTCAATGCATGAAAGTGAAAAGTGAAAGTGAAGTCACTCAGTCTGTCCGACTCTTAGCGATCCCATGGACTGTAGGCTACCAGGCTCCTCTGTCACCACATCACTACTGTGAAAGTTGAATTGATGACTTAATATTTCTTGTAATGTTTAAAAGATATAATAAGCAGCAGAAAGACCCATTTTTACATTTGGAAATGAAATCAAACATCAGAAACTGCTTCAAAAGGCTCCAGAACTTTCCTTTTCCAGCATCAATCTAGTTAATTTGGGAAGTCAGCATACAGGGGAGCAGGGTTTTCCTATGGTGAAGAGAGTATAGAAGTGTCCCCCTAGTTCACTGGAGAGAGTCACCACACCATAGACTCTGGTTTATAAAACTGTAAAGTTACCCCTGAGCTCAGCAGGCTTATATTATCTGACTAGTATTTGTAGACATACAATCTAGTAGATGTCTTTCTAAGCCTTTTGGAATATAAATCTTTCTTACTTGAAATGGAAACAAACTCATAAATTTTGCCCAGCTAAGCCATTGTTAAACTGGTTATAGTGTAACATTTAGCTAGGATTTTATAACCATTTCCACACTCATAAATCTTGGTCATTGTGCTAAGAATTTTATATTAGAAGTAGGAGTAACTACAAACAGTAATTTACTGATAGTCCAAAGGTACTGAATAGCAAAAACTGTTCCACTATTTATTCTTGGTGCACATAAAACAACATTTAAAAAAAAGGTTATGGAGGAGGACCTGGTTATGCTTTTCTAAGGAATTTTTCCTTTCAATCTCAAACTGGGTTTTTGATCAGGTTAGCCTATCAGTTTAAAACATTGCCAAGCTCGCTTTTCAATACAATCCTTTTTTTTCCCTTCCCTTCCCCCTACCTCCCTTCCTTTTCCCCTTCTATATTCCTTCCTTTCTTGCTTCTTTTCTACTTACTTTTTCATTCATCCATTTATTCTCTTTGAAAGAGCAATGTGTAGCATTTAGAACCATTTAATTATTTGGCCTCTAATCTATAAATAGCCTTCCCTAGTGGCTCAAATGGTAAAGAATATGCCTGCAATGCAGGAGACATGAGTTCGATCCCTGGGTTGGGAAGATTCCCTGGAGAAGGGAATGGCTACCCACTCCAGTATTCTTACCTGGAGAATTCCATGGACAGAGGAGCCTGGTGGGCTACAGTCCATGGGTTGGCAAAGAGTCAGGACTGAGCAACTAACAGTTTCACTTTTCACTTTTTCATCAGCTAGTCAACACCGTTAAATAAAGAGAAAGTAAGACAGAATTCTTGGCAACCATAGGATGATCAGTCATAAGCTCTAGACTAAAACTTGCCTGTGGATAGTTTCCATTTGGCTGCGGTATGCAGACACTTCTCTTATTTGACTTAATCACAATTTAGGTAGAACATAGGATGAAACGGGGCAAATAGATATTCCTTTTCCTATTTACCTGGTAGCTGGGGTTTGGGGAAGTGAACTGGGCTCAATTAATTTACTAATCAATGTCCTAGTCCAAGCTTTGAATTTTGAAGAAAATAAATATCATTCAGAATTTATAGAATTTTTGATGTGACAGGAAGTTAGTAATTAATTCAGTTTAGTTCAGTTCAGTCACTCAGTCGTGTCCGACTCTTTGCGACCCCATGAATTGCAGCACGCCAGGCCTCCCTGTCCATCACCAACTCCCAGAGTTCACTCAGACTCATGTCCATGCAGTCAGTGATGCCATCCAGCCATCTCATCCTCTGTCATCCCTTTCTCCTCCTGCCCCCAATCCCTCCCAACATCAGAGTCTTTTCCAATGAGTCAACTCTTCGCATGAAGTGGCCAAAGTAGTGGGGCTTCAGCTTTAGCATCATCTTTCCAAAGAAATGCCAGGGCTGATCTCCTTCAGGATGGACTGGTTGGATCTCCTTGCAGTCCAAGGGACTCTCAAGAGTCTTCTCCAACACCACAGTTCAAAACCATCAATTCTTTGGCACTCAGCTTTCTTCACAGTCCAACTCTCACGTCCATACATGACCACAGGAAAAACCATAGCCTTGACTAGATGGACCTTAGTCGGCAAAGTAATGTCTCTGCTTTTGAATATGCTATCTAGGTTGGTCATAACTTTCCTTTCAAGGAGTAAGTGTCTTTCAATTCCATGTCTGCAGTCACTATCTGCAGTGATTTTGGAGCCCAAAATTAATTAAGCAATCAATTAATTCAGTGGTTCTCAATTTTAGCTACACATTAGAATCATTCGGGAAGCTTTAAAAAATACTGGTGGGCAGAACTTCTATCACAGATATTGTGACTTAATTGACTTGGGGTGGGGCTCAAGCATTTAAAGTTAAATTTGCCCCAGCTGATCCTCATGTGCAGTTGGAGTTGAAAACCATTGATATAATCCAGCTTCCAGGGTTCACACAATAGAGAAAAGAACTTGGATCAAAAATATGTTAAATCTCCTCTGAACCATTTATTGATCTTAAGCAGTTGCTTACCCTCTCACTGCCTCAGCTCCTTCAACTGAAAAGGGAAATAACATAAACTGCCCCAATCAATTAAGAGAGATTTCTCTAATGCAGGAACAGATAAATTTATGATCAATGAGGATGAACAAAATACCCAAGTTAAACCTAAATCAAGAAGTATTAGGAGTAAGTTAAGGATGTAATTTAGCTTTTTGTATTCACTTGTGCCACTAGACCTCATTGCCCCAGTGTTTATTTTTATGGTCTGAAGACATAATTATTAAACTATTTGCTAAAATATCAACTGTAGTTTAAACTTTTGTTTTTAGTTATATCTTTTCCACTCAATACTGCTGAAAATAAGAGAAAGTTTTCATACTCAGGCATAACTAAAGTAATTATAAAGGTTTTGATTGGGATGACTTTTCTTTTTTAATAAAGAGGAAAAATTAGAAAGTAGTTCTTCAGCTGACATGGGAAGCGGGAATGAACTATCATTTTGGTTTCCACCCTCAATGTGTGGCCAGAATTTCTCTGACCCTGCATAGGACAGAAAGAAAGATATGACCGAGTCATACAAAGTGAGTGATTTTTCAAAGTTATAGGGGTTCAGAAATAAGGGTAAATAGCATTAGGTGCTGTTGTTAAAGAAGACATTTATTTCATTTTAAAGTGGAAAGCTAAGTCATTTTACCAAAGTAAATATTTTTCTTATAAGGTGATGCTTTAGTCAGGAATACAATAAACATGTGATATTGAACAGATTAGACATTATGAAATGGTACTTAAAAGTGAAGTCTTGTTTGAAAGCAAGCTGGAGAAATCTCTTCATTTGCAAGCTGAGTTAAAGCAGAGATCCAGTTTTCTATAGGAGTTAGTCTTTAGAGCTTACATTTGTGTCTGTAACTTAAAACAGTGAAATAAAAAGCAAACTGAGAAATCTAATACTTTATAAATGTAAATTTTAGTTTATTTAAAAAATATTTCACTGAATGACAATAATATTTTTTAAATTGAAATTTACTTTTTGTTTCAAGAAAGTGTCAAGAAAACAAAATTTCATCAGTGATATGATTTAGTAGTACTCTAAATTGTTACTTTTTGCAGATATTTTGGTTTTAGTGAGGTTCACTTTTTTTTTTTAATGATATTACTTAAAATAATCAATTGTATAATTTTTTACATGAAGAGCCACTGTAAGATATGCCACTGTATGAAAATCTTGACTAACCTATTATTTCAAACCACAGATAAAAATCGTATGTGTGCCTCCTTTTTTGTTTTACCTCCTCTGTGGTATAAAAGATATTCATTCAGTAAATAATGACTGAATTCCTGAGACTTACATGCTGTCACTGGGGACATTATGTGGAGAATGCAAAGTCTCTGTCTTCACTTACTCTGTCAGAAGATAAATTAAAGTTGGCTTTCAAACATAAACTGTTTAGCCCCTAGCACAGTGCCAGTGCCAGGGAGATGCTAGTGCTTCAAGTTGCTTCAATTTTTAATTATATCACACCTTTCACTGAAAAATAAGTAAAAGCCCAGGAAATGAATCTTCCATCTAGTTGGGAAAACTGGAATCTGCTCGAAGAAAACTATTATGTTGGAAGGAAGCAAGATACAATAGTCACTGCCTCATATAAAAAATTCCTTCCTCAAACAATGATTACTATGGAACTTTAATAATTACTATGACATCAGATGGGCTGATGCTGAAGCTGAAGTTCCAATACTTTGGCCACATGATGCGAAGAACTGACTCATTGGAAAAGACCTTGATGCTGGGAAAGACTGAAGGCAAGAGAAGGAGATGACAGAGGATGAGATGGTTGGATGGCATCACTGATTCACTGGGCTTGAGTTTGGTCAAGCTCTGGGAGTTGGTGATGGACAGGGAAGCCTGGCGTGCTGCAGTCCACAGGGTCACAGAGTCAGACACAACTGAGCAACTGAACTGAACTGATGCCACCTTATTTATATTGGATTGGCCAAAAAATTCGTTCGGGGTTTTCCCGTATCATCGTAGAAATACCTGAATGAACTTTTTGGCCAATCCAATAGTTATAAAGCATTTTAAGAAATACAGTTGACACTTCAACAATAGGGACATTGGAGGTCTCACCTCAACATAGTCCAAATTCTGAGGATAACTTCTAGGTCAGCCCCCCATATCCCAGGTTTCACATCTGTGGATTCAACCAAGCCGGATTGTGCAGTAACATACAATAAATCTACTGAGAAAAAAAAAAAAAAAAGCCAAGTATTGAGACAAGTGGATCTGTGACGTTCAAACCCATGGTGTTCAAGAGTCAACTGTAATATAATCGAGTTTCCAAACAACCGTGTAAGTACTCAGGGAGATAGCACAATTTTGGGTTAAGAGGATGAGCCATAGATTCACCATTTGATCTCAACTCTAGAACCTTCAAAAACTTACTTAACCTCTCTGACCCTCAGTTTCCCTAATACTTAAAGTTACCTCACATGGTGGTTGTGCAGGTTGAAGGAAAATATTTAAAGTATGGAATACAGTGTTCATCATGACAATCAATAAATAGTGAGTTTTCATCCTAGATGATATCATTCTTCATCTGTTTCAACAGCTTAAAGATGGAATTTACAAAGGTTTAGAGGAAAGGATTCACAGCTATGAAATGGAGGAGTGACACTGTGAACTCCAATCTTCTGACTCTAAATCCTTCTTTCAGTTTTAAGACAGTGCATGTATATTCAGGCTGATGGTAAGTAGATCACTGCTAGAATATCAATAATTTTGGTAAGTAAATTTACTTCAGGTTGACGTTTATGAGGTTATCATTCAACTCATCTACCACTATCACATTTTCTTAAATTGTGAAATGAGAAGTATGTTATGTTATTACAGCATTTTCTTTAAAAAACGAACACTATTTTCCCGTTTTTCCTTCATTTCCAGCTTTCACTTTAAGTCTAGCTTTACCAATAAACATCTGACACAAAAGGGTTTCCTTAAGTTTTCTACAAACATTATACTTATTACTTAACCCTCAAATATTGTTTGCGGACAGCAAAGTCAGTAGTACACTCAGTTTAAACATGAGATAACTTAGTAAAGTTAAATGTTCAAATCGAGGGAACAGAAGTAGTCTTTCTAATTTTTAAAGTTGAGAATGAGTGGCTGGGTAAGAAGTTACTACTAATTACACTAAAAGATGATAATATTTACACATGAAAACTTATCACCTTCTAAAAAGTTGAAAAAGCATGGAAACTGTTGATAATACTGTAATTTAAAAAAACACAAAACAAAAACGTGGACTGGTCCTGCCGTGATGTGTTATGATTGGGCTCAAATGCCCCAAGGACGGGCTTCAGAACAAACCTAAGCCTAGTAAAAGCGCCGCACTGACTGGCAGATTCCACGCGAACCACTTGCCTCCCACGTGTCTTTCAGGAAACGCACAGAATACGAGGGATAAAAGGAAGCCAAAGAGAGCCAGGGGAAGGTAAAAACCGTGGCTACGGCTTCCCTGGGAGACTGAGGGCTGCTCCCGAAGGCTGCGGCAGGCTGGAGGGACCTCGCGGAGCTTCAGGAAGGCAGCGGGGTCTGCGAACAGGCCTGGAAGGAGCACGGGGAAGGCGTTCGTTGCGGGAGCGGGCGGTCCGTGAGCCCCACCCCTTGGAGCTCCACAGAGGATCGGCTCCCCTGGATCGAGTTGAGAGTGGAGGAAGTGAGAGCGCAGAAGAAGGAACGCAGAGAGGAAGGAGTCGCTAGAGGAG
Organism: Aepyceros melampus; assembly: GCA_006408695.1. Classification (NCBI taxonomy): domain Eukaryota; kingdom Metazoa; phylum Chordata; class Mammalia; order Artiodactyla; family Bovidae; genus Aepyceros; species Aepyceros melampus. Next base: position 410,656 of record SJXQ01005011.1, on the reverse strand, counting down.
CAACAGGTGGGAGCTAGTCAGAGTCCGAGGTACGCGGGGGTGGGGGTTGGCCGCACCTGCGAGACCTCCGGGCCGCCGTAGCCCCGCCCCCCGCGCGTGGCGCCCCGACGCTTGGCGCGCGGGCCGCTCTCCTTACAGAGGTCGCTCTTGCCCGAACGGTCGGACTCCCTCTGCTGCGCCTGCGTAGTCGGGAGGGGAAGTGAGGCGGTTTCCTCGGCGCCTTTTCCGGCGGCGGCAGCGGCAGAACTGGGAGGAGGCTGTGGAGGCCGGAGGGAGCCCGCGCGCGGGGCGGCGGCTGGAGGTAACCTCCTGGGCTGAGCTGGCGAGGCGGGCCCCCTCGGCCTCCGCTTTCCTCTGGGGCTCCAGCAGTAACTCCTTTCTCCCTCTCTGTGTCTCCGCAGGCAGCGCACCGAGTTCCCGCGAGGATCCATGACCTGACCGGGCGCCGGAGCCGCGCTGCCTCTCGGGTGGCCTGGGTCGTGGTGAGCGCGGTGCTCGCGGACCGGGGACCGGGCCGAAGGGCCGCAGTCTCCCGCGGCGGAGCCAGGAGAAGGCGGAGGAGCGGGAACCGCGGCGGCGCTCGCGCGGCGCCTGCGGGGGGAAGGGCAGTTCCGGGCCGGGCCGCGCCTCAGCAGGGCGGCGGCTCTCCCGGCGCAGACTCAGCGCCCCGGCGGCCGCGGCGCCTGGAGGAATCAAGTTGTGTGGTGGGTGATGCCCGAGTGAGCGGCGGGCCCGGGCCTCTGCCCAAGGAGGCGACTCCCACGCAGGCCGCACGGGCGCCCTCGCGACTGGGAGGCTCCGTTTCTGTTTCGCGGCGGCGGCGGCGTTGTTGGCGGAGGGGACCCGGGACACCTGAATGCCCCCGGCCCCGGCTCTTCCGACGCGATGGGGAAGGTGCTATCTAAGATCTTCGGGAACAAGGAAATGCGAATCCTCATGTTGGGCCTGGACGCGGCCGGCAAGACAACCATCCTGTACAAGTTGAAGCTGGGCCAGTCGGTGACCACCATCCCCACTGTGGGTTTCAACGTGGAGACGGTGACTTACAAAAACGTCAAGTTCAACGTATGGGATGTGGGCGGCCAGGACAAGATCCGGCCGCTCTGGCGGCATTACTACACCGGGACCCAGGGTCTGATCTTCGTAGTGGACTGCGCCGACCGCGACCGCATCGACGAGGCCCGCCAGGAGCTGCACCGCATTATCAATGACCGGGAGATGAGGGACGCCATAATCCTCATCTTCGCCAACAAGCAGGACCTCCCCGATGCCATGAAACCCCACGAGATCCAGGAGAAACTGGGCCTGACCCGGATTCGGGACAGGAACTGGTATGTGCAGCCCTCCTGTGCCACGTCGGGGGACGGACTCTATGAGGGGCTCACATGGTTAACCTCTAACTACAAATCCTAATGAGCATTCTCCACCCATCCCCCGGAAAGGAGAGAAATCAAAAACCCATTCATAGGATTATCGCCACCATCACCTCTTTCAATTGCCACTTTCTCTTTTTTTGAATTTGAACTCTGGAGTTACAGTTCTGCGGTTTGGGGGAGGGGGTTAGGGATTTTCTTTCTTTTTTTGCTTTGCGTTAGGATGCTCTGATCTGACTTTGACATGAACACAAAGTGCTAGATGCTCTTGTTGACTTCCAGCAAATGGGATGGGGGAAATATAGCAGTTCTTGGTAAATTCCTTTATAATAATGGTTTGATTTTTTTATCTCGGGAGAATCTTCTTTTCCAATGTATGCTTTTTTCCTTTTTGCCAGTTTCCTTATCACTTGCTGTAGATGGCTTATTTTGCATTCATGCAGACTATGTTGCAAGTCTGTTTCATCTAGTAAACTGAAAATTATTGCTTAATCAAACTGCTGTTTGTCTTTTATATTTAAGGCCTCCCCCCCATGAGTTCTGACTTTAAGTAAATTCAAATGTGACCTTTTATATCTAAGACCAGTATAGTAAACTTAGCCCACAGTGGCAAATAATGAGTAATATCCTTGTAATATGTTCCAGTTGCACATCAGTATGTTAAACAGGTAATGTAAGAAGTTCTTTGAAATTTCAGCTATTAAGTTCTGAAACATCATGCATGAGTAAGGATAAAACTCAAGTTCCCCATTGCAAAGCTAACTTACACTGCATAAAACTATGAAAATATAACCTGTCAAGGACACAGATTTTTTTTCACTTCAAAGTTAGCAACTTTGCTGTGTTTTCCCTCTTTGTTAACTTTAAAAACGTACTCTTCCAGAAAATGGAGCAATAATGGTGTGTAACATACACAGATGAAATATTTGTAGATATTTTAAGTGACTTTTGGGCAAAACTGGAATATATCCTTTTACCATGTTTCAAATGTCTAAAGACCAGTAGATTTTAAATTACTGGAATGGTTATTTTGTTCATTAATCATTTAACAATTCAAATTATATGCACCTTTTACCTAGTTGAAAAAAAAATCTGTTTCCACATTACAGCAGCTGATTAACCTGAAGATGTCTTTTTTTTTTTTTTTTTAAGTAAATGAGTGATCCATATCTTCATTAATTAGAACACTGGAAAAGATGTTTTATAAAAAGTATTCTGTTGGATTAACTCATGCAAATAGATATCCTGTTGGTTCAAAAATACACTATCTCCTTTAAGGAAGGAAATGTGATGAATGAATGATGTGTAGACTTGAGGAATGACAAAGGGGAAGTAAGATGTAGAAGAAGAACCTACAGATGACAATGAATGTAAACTTATTTTTCTTCAAGCGTAAGCAATGTGCTTGCCGGTGATACCAGATCGTAACAAGATTACTTGCTTAGCTGGTTAGGACCAGTAACTAGATTATTGAGACCACTATGATAATACTTTGAACCAAATGTTAATGCTTGATACAGAATAGTGTAGCAGCATCTGGTTCTTATATAGCCTTAAGGATTAATTGTAGAGATCCTCAAGGAATTAAAACTTAGGGAATTTCAGAAATCTAGACTGCAAACGCAGTTTACAGGAAAAGGTGAAGTGGTTTTTGTTTATGAGGGTGTCTGAAAACAAAAATTGAACGGGATATCATGGTATATGATTGGACAGTATTGGTCCTTCATGCTTTGGCCATATTGTATAATGGAGCTTTTACCAAAGATGTATGAGAAGTACAAGGCTATAGAAAATTAACTCTTCAAAGTAAAACTCTTTGACAAACGTTTTACTTAAAGCAGATGAGAAAAGGTGCTATGTTGTAGGCTCCTAATGGTGCAGAGGGATTTTTGAATTCAAAATGCAACTAAAGTATCAAGTTCTCAGTTTCACTTTAGTAGAAATATCTCTGGAAATGAAGATGACACACATCTAAGAACATTTTCGTTGCTTTTAAAATTCCCAAAGCTCCATCATACTTTTAATTACTAGTGTTTTAAATGATTATATATAAGGTACATAAACATGGGTTATACAAATATCAATGTTACAGTAACATCCTGAAGCGACAAGCACAAAGGTATAAATGCCTAAACTGGAGGAAACTTGAAACCCTCATGTTAATTCTGAAATGTAGTATTTCTAACTTGTGACAAGACAGATTGGTAGGCAGCCATTTTTGTGTCTTAAAATAACGGGGCATAGTTAAAATTTTATACATCAAGTGATTGCTAAGGAATGTTGCAGGTGAGATGTGGTTATTTTTAGTTTATTTGAAATGTCTTAAGGTGGGGGGAGGAGGGGGAACAAATATTTGAAATTTGGAAAACCCTAAACCTTTTGATAAGAAATTGTAATTTTCACTTATGTTATCTTTAAGGATATAAAAGATTGATAAATTGTGTAGTTAAATTGAGCCATAACCATTGGTGATCATGGGGACCGGTAATTAAGCCTGCAGAAAAAAATTACAATCTAAGAATTTAAAAAATAAGATCCTGAAGATTTTGTTTAATTGCATCAATTTCTGTATTTTATATGCATTTAAAAACTGCAGTAAGTTGAATGGGTTAATCTTGTCTAATATAAGTAAATGAGTCTGTAGACTGTGATCTCCCCAAACTAAAAAGTACAGTACTTGGAATTGTGTTCTTTATGGTTGTAGTGTTGGTAAAGCACTAATATGCAGAAAATAAAGGAATTACACAGTGCAGTTTCTCACGTTATGTTACTCGTTTGAACTAGATTAAGTGGGACGTGTGGTGTGTTGGGCCATGTTTTTCTCCAGGGATATATGGTACAAAGTGACTTAATTTGGGAGTCATCTAGCTTTTGTAAGAAGAAAAAGAATCAGTTTGGTTCTTGTGATTCTGGCTATCAAGGAAATTTTGTGCTGATTTAGTTCCACCAAATTTAATCTGAATTTATGATAACTTTTAGGACACAAAAACAGTTGAAAAATTGAGAAAGTGAAAGTTCTATAGCAGTTTTTATTCTGCTGCTTTTTTTAAGAACAGAATTGTGTCTCTTAAAGAATTGGCCTACAGCATAGTTTTAATCCTTGACAATTGACTTGGATTTTAGAAAGTTTGTGTTTTAAAAACCAAGACTGCTTGTCTTATAAGCATGGCAGAATTGTAGCCCTTTAGAAAATAAAATAGATGAAGAATAACATATAAAGGGTTTTTAAAAACATCTTTTTTTGTGGGTATTCCTTAGCAAGGAATAGTAGTATTCTACTATTAACTTAGTAGTTTGTTTAGAATATCTTTGATCTCTAGTATAATTTAACTTCCACATTAATATTATTGGCTATCAAGTATCAAAGATAGTGGTAGAGGATATTTTATATCTTAATTTTCATGTTTTAATATAAGCTTGGCAATATTATAGCTATAATCTGAATAGTGATGAAGTTTACTGATTCTCAAAGTTATTTCCTCTTTACCTTGCCTAGTATATATATATGGGTGGTGGTAAGGCAGATTTTTCCTTAGAGGTAAGAATTGTAAAACCACATATAGCAATTAGAAATAATTAATCACTGAATATAATGTGTTTGGAATATAATGTTCACTAGAATCTTCTTTTGTTTATATTGAATGGTAAAGACAAAGTAGGAAAGATTACAATATTATGAAATTTATAGAAAGGGAATGTTGGGAGATGGAGTGATAAAAAAAGCAAAGTAACTTTTCCCTCCCTGCTTTGCTAAACTTGAAAGTTGCCAGACTAGATAAGTGAGTTGAATGGGCTGAGAATACATAGAGGTGAGGTCAAAGAGGTGGAATAGAGGGGTTTAGGAATAACATTGAAATTTGTTAAATAAGCCAAAGTAATGGTAAACTTCCAGGGAATTAGTCTAGAAATAACCTTATTTCTTTGGCAGTAAGAAAATACCTTTGAATTTTAAAATGTTTTATGGCCACCTGAAGCAATGTTTAAAAAGGATTTGTCAGTCTTCTTGGATACCTTTTCTCTTGTCTTCATTTGGATATGCAGTTGACCCTGAATAACATGGGTTTGAACTGTTTGGATATGAGAGGGTCCACTTATACATGGATTTTTTTCCCAATAGTAAATACTACAGTGTTACATAATCTGGAGTTGGTTGAATCAGCAGATACTGAGCAACTACAATATTATGCAAAGATTTGAATTTTCCATTGCACAGACGGTTGGCGCTCCTAACCTCCAAGTTGTTCTAGGATCAACTGCGTTATTTCCTCCATGGTTTTTCTAAGTGTGTAAGTTTACTTACTGATGTGCCTGGCACTGTTTTAGGGTCAATGAAGAAAAAAAATATATATCAGTGGACAAAAATCTCCTTTATGGAATTTATATTAGTGTTGGGAGGTAGGAGTGATAAAAATGTTAGGTGATATACTATGTATTATATAGTATGTTTTACATATATATATATATATATATACACACACACACACTAGGGGACAGGTAGGCATGTATCCAGAGAAGTACTCATTGAGAAAGTGACATTTGAACAAAGATTTGAAGGCAAAAAAATTAATATCAATGAAATTGACATAGTAACAATATGTATAGTGTAAAACAAGGGTGGGGAAACTGGCCAAGGGCAAATGTAGTTACTCTTGTTTTTATAGAGACTAAGCTAAGAGCTAAGAATGTTTTTTTACATTTTAAAGGATCTTAAAAGACTGATCAAAAAAACCAAATGAGAATATGTGACAGTGTCCTGAAAAGCCTGAAATATTTACTTATCTGGCCCTTGACTGAGAATGTTTGTTGACCCCAGATCTAAAGCCCTGATTTTGAGGGGTTTTTTTTTTACCACACTTCGAGGCTTGTGGAATCTTGGTTCCCCAACTAGGGACTGAACACATGCCCTCGGCAGTGAAAACATGGAGTCCTAATCACTGAACCACCAAGGAATTCCCTAAAGCCCAGTTTTAAAAGCATTACCAAAATATAGAGCCAATCCCTCAAAAGACCATTGTTAAATGAGTCTGATCAAAACTTTAGGAAACAGTGGCACATGTAATTTACTACAGTTGAACAGGTAGTGATCTTTGAGACTTATATTTGAGTAGTCTAACGTGGGCTTTTTCTTGCTGGATGAGTGTGTGAAATCCATAGTTTTACAGTATCAGTTTTCACATTCTTAAAAATTTCATGAATCATTTCATTAAAAAAAATTTCTCTTATTTACTGGTCTTTGGATATAAGTTAAGCATGCTTTTCATACCTTTCCTCAAAGTGCCTTTCCTCCAGGTAACCTGGATTAGTTTGGGATAGTTTGATAACATCATTGAACTCTGGCTTTTATTCAGTTGGTATTATTTTAATCAAGTCCTGAATCCAGTATTTTTAATTATGAAACTTTGTAAGAGGAAGTGTTTTATTTGGACTTGGAAAATAATGCAATGCATGGTATTTGGTTTCTTATTGTACTAGTCACGGACCACAACACTATTCCTCTAATCAATATAGTTAGGAAAAATAATTTACATGTGAATTATTACTTGCATAGAAAAATTGTTCTATACTATATACCTAGTAGGATGTGGGTATTCCTAATTATCTTAGAACCTAAAATGATTTAGGAGTTACGGAAGTAAGTTTTATGGAGGATATTTACAAGTAAGCTTTAAAAAATAAAAAAACTTCTTGTTCATAGAAGGGTCTATGTGAAAATGGCTAGTCATAAGCATGAAAGCTGTTTCCCATTACATCTGAATAGACTGGCCTCAGAAACTCATAGGATGTAAGGGCAAAGGTCAAATTTGTTAAAGGAGTTATAGAAGCAAGGATAGGACTTTTGAAGTTTGTTCTAATACAGCGAAGTGTTTTCTCTCCTCCAGATCTTTTTATTTCTAAAAATTAGTTTTGTGAATAAGTCCTAAGTTGGAGCTAGAGGGGCATGAAGAATCAAATTGGAAAACATTCTAAGAATAATAAGAGTTAGCGTTTTTTGAATGTTTGCATGTGCCAGGCATTGTTCTAAGCATTTCATGCATATCTTCTTAATCCTCACAATGCCTTGGCAGAAAGAGCTCCCATTTTATAGTTGAGAAAACTGAGGATTAGATCAGTTCAGTTCAGTCGCTCAGTGGTGTCCAACTCTTTGCCACCCCCATGGACTGCACCATGCCAGGCCTCCCTGTCTGTCACCAACTAGATAGCATATGTTAATAAGTAGCAGAGACAGACTTTGGACTCAGATAGTCTATACTGTCCTGAGAATATAACTGAGGTGAACCACTGGTTAATAATGTACCTAAAATTTTGTGTGTGTTTACAGAAAGCTTATTCTGAGGATTATCCCGTAATTTTATTTGGTCATCAACAGATTTTCAGTCCCTATATAATTTGAGTCTTCTGTATAGTGGCGAACATAGTATTGTATTAAACTCCAACTGAGAAAAAATTTTTCTCTGTAAAAATAACATGTGACTACTTGCTGGACTGTGAATTTTACGGATCGTTGTGAAAAATAGGTAAACATTTTTATGAGCTGATTATTGTACGATTATATATATGTAGACTCCTGATTTAAGAAAGTTTTAGAAAATTCAGAGTGTACAATTTATATTGTCTTTACTTGATAAATTTATAACTATGGACATTTCAGGTATTAATACATGAATTTCTTGCTTTTTGTAACCTCACATTTTGTAAGTGAGGTTTATTGAACACTATCCTCCTGACAGCAAGAGCCTAGAGTCCAGGGTCATCAAGGGCGCTTTATTCATATAGTTAGGAATTTAAGCTGGAACTTAAGAGTAAACATTGATAAAAAGTTGCAAAATGCCTTATTTAACAATCCTATTTTATTTCTCAGTAATTTCTATATGAGGTGGAAATTTAAGGCTAGATAAGACACATATGAAATGTTCAAAGTAAGTAATGAAATAGTTTATATCAAATACTAGATTTAGGAGAGAGATTATATTTTGTACCGGACCCACAAAGTCAGAGAAATAACAATATTAGTACTTACTTCAGGGTTATTATGTGCTAAGCACTGTTGCAAGTGAATTGATTATCTCAGTTAAAATAGGTAAGCAAGGGTAGTAATCTATGTATAGTATTTGGGAGATAGAGAATAGACTTGTCTGACTAGGAGTGCCAGATTTAGCGAATAAAAATACAGGACACCGAGTTAAATTTCAATTTCACACAAACATTAATTTTCAGTACAAATAATCCCAAACCATATACTAAAATTATATACTAAAAATTGTTGTTTATCTGAAACTCCAATTTAACTGGCTGACCTATATTTATCTGCCACTTTACTCATATGTTAATGTGGAGGGAGGGAGAAGGAATTAGACTGTGATCCTTAATTTTGACGTAAAAGATAATGATAGCATCATTGATAGAAAGCCGGATACACAGCAGCTTTGAATAGAAACAGTTTGATAATCAGGTAAAATGTCTCATTTATAATTTGAATGAAAAGAGGTTGAATCTGTTAGGCATACTATTGTAACTTTTCTCTTAGAGCAGTGCTGTCCAATATAATATATGCAAGCAACGTATATGATTTAAAATATTTTAGTTGTCACATTTTAAAAAGTAAAAATTAACAGTGAAATCAATTTTGCCAATATGTTTAACTCAAATATAGCAAATATATTATTTCAATGTCACTAGTATAAAATAACTGTTACTAAGATAATTTCACCCTTGTTTCACACAAAATCCTCAAAATCCAAGAGTATGCAATACTGTATACTTAAAGCATATCTCATTTAGGACTAGCCTCATTCCTGTACTCAATGACTTCATGTGGTTAGTGGCTGCTGTACTGGACAGTTCATTTTTAGAGTGTAGTTATTTCTTCTTGATCCCATGCTTATAACTTCAGTAACTTCATTAGAGGGTACCAGTTAAGGATCATTGAGATATGATAAGCTCTCTCAGCCAGGGATTGACAAACAATGTCCACAAGTCAAATCTGGCCCACTGCCTGCTTTTGTTAAATAAAGTTTTATTGGAACATAATCATGGTCATTTATTTGTGTACAGAGTATGGCTGCTTTTGCACAGCGACAGCAGAGTTGAGTAGTTAGGGCAGAGACCATATGGCACACAAGGCCTTTACTATCTGGCCCTTAATCAAAGTTGGCAAATATCTTTCTAGGTCCCAAACTAAAGTTCCAAGGATAAAACCCATACTTTATACATTTAAATGAGTTTTCAGAAAGAAAGAATATTGAAAGAGCTAAAAGATAATGTATATATTGATGCATTTATTAGCCAAGTATCCATCTACTAGGTTCCAGGCACTGCACTAGGCTCTGTAGCTGGAATAAATAAATGTCTTTAATCTTCAAGAATGTCACAGTTCAGTTGAAAATAAATATACACAGTTAATTACAAAGATGTGTTATGGTAGATGACTCATTGCACACCAGTGAGGCACCTTCCTCTGACTGGGGAATGGGAGGCTTCCCAAGAGGACCATCTGAGGTGAGTTTTAAAGGACAAATAGCAATTACTCAGATAAGCAAAAGCTGATTGACATTTTAGGCAGAACAGTTATGTGAAAACCCAAAAAGTGTTACCACCACTCTCTGGAATTTATGGTTTGTTAGGCCTGGAGCATAGCGTGGACTGGTGTGAGATGAAGATGGCTGTGAGATTTTTAAGCACGAAACTGCCTGAAATTTACACTGTAGGGAGCTCACGAAATACTGTATAAAAGATGAATAAAGCTCCTAGGCCGGAAATTTACTGTATAGACTAGATAAGATAGAATTTCCTAGTTGAAGCAGTGGCTATGATGGTGTAGAGGAGTGGATCCATTTGAGAAATCCTTGAATGGCATTTTGTAAAGTATTTTTTCTGATACACTGACCACAGAAGATAATCCTTGGAAAAAAAGCCTTCCAAGTTATTTGGGAAATGCTTCAGATTGTATCTGCATTTGGGATTCACAAGATTCTTTAGCAGTATACTGAAGATTCTTAGAAGTCCTGCCTTAACCCAGCATTTCCCAAACTCATTTGATCCCACACCCCAATATTAAAAAAACACACACACACAACAAACAGACAAGGGTCCCAAGGACTGTCCCTATTTTAGAGACAGAATAAATGATTTTGGGTCAACCAAATGAGAGGAAGAAGAGGGAAATTTTGCATAAGTGACTGCTAATTAAAGTTTTATATTTGTAAACGTACAGCTGGAAAAGAACAAGTTTAAGGAGAGGAAGGAGATGACATACCCAGATTTGACAGCAAGTTTTAGGTGCCTATGGTATGGACATTTACATGGAGATGTCCAGTCTACATCCAGCTGGGTTATGAGACATCTAGATTATAGATAGAAGTTTAGGAATTAGCTTGTAGGTGATTTTTCAGACCAAAGATGCTAGTGAGATTTCCTTGGAGTAAGAAGAATAAAGGGCAGAGACTAGAACACCTCCCTGGGGACCACCAATGTTTAAGGGATGGTTAGAAGAGGGTGTTAACAGGGAAGACTTAGAAGACATGGGTCAGAATATTAATAACATCATATCCTACAGGGAGATCAAGAATGTTCAAGTTCAGAATGACTTCTTTAGAATGACATTAAAAGTCATTGATATCTTCCTTAGATAAATTTGAGTGAAATGGTCAGAAACTAGTTTGGATGGAGTTGCTAAGAATAGGACATGACTGAGCAACTTCACTTTCACTTTTCACTTTCATGCATTGGAGAAGGAAATGGCAACCCACTCCAGTGTTCTTGCCTGGAGAATCCCAGGGACGGGGGAGCCTGGTGGGCTGCTGTCTATGGGGTTGCACAGAGTCGGATATGACTGAAGCGACTTAGCAGCCACAGCAGCAGCAACAGGTCCTGATTATTAATGGTGGAGTAGGGAATGGAGAACATGTGCTCCCTACCACCTGTTTCCTAGAGGAAACTGAAAAAAGAAACCATTTGAAAAACATTCACCTTAATTCCTATGAAAGTGAAAGTCAATCAGTCGTGTCTGACTCTTAGTGACCCCATGGACTATACAGTCCATGGAATTCTCCAGGCCAGAATACTGGAGTGGATAGCCTATCCCTTTTCCAGGGGATCTTCCTGACCCAGGAATTGAACCAGGGTCTCCTGCATTGAAGGCAGATTTTTTACCAACTGAGCTATTAGGGAAAACCTTAACTTCTGTAAGATACTTTTTTTTTTTTTTATCTTAGTTGGAGCTCTCTTCTTGGAAATGCAGTGACCATGCCCAAGTATTTCTAGTCCCACTGTAATTACAAATGTGCTGGTGGTATCCCAGTCTCAGAAATGTGAAAAGTAAGCCATGGTGGCTCTGACTTGTCCAGGAAATCATAGCAATTAGGGATGTAGCTGAGACTAGGTGCAAAATTTATTTGTATTTGGCAATTATATGGCTATGGAGTGAAATTTAAAAGAGTTTCTAATTTGTAGACATAATGATAGACCTAATCCCAATTTAACTAAAATATAGTTACCAATTTATTAGGAAGCTTAAGATTTGTGGCATTCCCTGGTGACAGTGATAAAGAATCTTCCTGTCAATGCAGGAAACACAGGTTCAGTCCCTAGTCTGGGAAGATCCCACATGCTATGGAGCACTAAACTGGTGCGCCACAACTACTGAAGCTCATGTGTCCTAGAGCCTGTGCACCAACACAAGAGAAGCCAGTGCAATGAGAAGCCCCTGCTCCCTGCATCTAGAGAAAACCCTGAGCAGCAATGAAGACCCAGCATAGCCAAAATAAATAAATAAAATTACTTTTAAAAAAAAGATTTGCAAATTGACAATACTGCCTGTCAGAATCAGTTCTGAATTTCATGGTATATCTTCTGCAATGAGTTAGAAGTAAAAATCCTACAGGATGAAAAAGTGCAGTGTACTACTAAATAATTTTATTGAATTACACATTATTGAATGGTTATTGTGTGCCTGCCAGTGTGCAACAGACTTTAAATGTTATCCTCACAACAGACTAGCTACATAAGTGGTGTTATCTTTCATTTTACAGGTAAGAAATTTACTGTATAAAATTCAAGTAATTTGCCCATGATACCACAGCTATTAAATGGGAAAGCCTACATTCACACTCAAGTCTTATTGACTTCAAAGCAATAGGCTTTAGGAGGGGAAGGTTCTAACAAACTGCAATAATTTTCTTTTTTTTTTTTCAACATGGAATCCAGTAAGACATGGTGACAGTCATCCAGGAGATCTGTCCATCATTAATCCATCTTATCAGGGACTTGTGGATGTCCTGGAGGCAAAACAATTTTGGAAGGGCAGGGATTGTTGGAAGTGTATGAGCAGGGTACTTCCCTCCAAAGAGTGAAAAAGTTCACAATTTTAAATAACTCCCAAACATTCTTCTTTATATATCCACTATCACCCACGGGCCTGGTTGACAAGAAAACCTTTGGGGTAAATGAGGTTGGGGTGTGGGGCGGGAGGGGTGCCATAGATGGTAAGGAGGAAGAGGCCTTCTTCTCTCCTACCTTATGTTAAATAAGGTGACCCCAACTTGTTTTCCATGATAGCTCAGTTGATAAAGAATCTGCCTGCAATGAAGGAGACCCCCATTCAATTCCTGGGTCAGGAAGATCCCCTGGAAAGGGATAGGCTCCCACTTCAGTATTCTTGGGCTTCCCTTGTGGCTCAGCTAATAAAGAATCCGCCTGCAATGTGGGAGACCTGGGTTTGATTCCTGGGTCAGGAAGATCCCCTGGAGAAGGGATAGGCTGTCCACTCCAGTATCCTGGTCTGGAAAATCCTGGGTCCCAAAGAGTTGGACATGACTGAGTGACAGTGACTTTCACTTTTTCTTTCAATTTGGTTTGAACTATATACCTCTATATGCCTCTGATTTGTTGTTTTTCAGGAGCAGCATCAGTACACATGGTTTCTAAACTCTGTGTGGCTGGCTAGTCTTGTCTTACATGGGGAGGAGGAGCCAGATGTATTGGTTTCTGTTGTGAATTTGGCCAGGAGTTCTGGGCATGTGCAGACGTGCCTTTGGTGTATTTGTGTTAATTCTCTTCATCTGTCTTTGTGAGTCTCTACTTTGTATTAGCTAAGCTCATGAACATGTTATTCATCAGGAACTCAACATTTGAGGTATATAAATATTTAAAGAATACATGGAGAAGTGAGATGAAGCCCAGGCTTATTTTCAAAGGTTTGTGCAGGGTAGGGTAGCAGAAAGATGCACATTTTAATGCAGTCATCTTTGTGCCAGTGACATATTTAAGAGGTGGAAAAAACACCTCTCCATTTTTTTCAATAACTTTTGGAAAAATCTACATAGCATGTTTGAGCCACTGTTAATTATATAATCGGACTTTAACATCAAAAGTATATAAAAGTTTGTAGAGAGACTTCGTTTACTTAAAAGATTATGATATGCTAGCACAGGAAAGCTAGCTGTTTAGTGGTGGAGGTTTATTTCCCCTAGTACTGAATTAAAAGTGGAAGGGGGAGGGGAGGGCAAGGCACTGTTAAAGCCAGGAGGTTGAATCATCTAAGGAAATGAGTCAGTGGCTATGAACCATAACTTTCCTTTTTCTGAGGCTTTGACTTTGAGAGCTTAATGTTGAATTATTTAAAAAAATCTGCTTTCATGCTATAAGTAAATTTAAAAAACAAGTTTTTAATATTAGTATTTGGGATTCATTCATTTTTCCAACACATTCACTGGTATCAAAAATAGTAGTTAATACCTCAAACTAAAAAAAAACACATAGTGATCTGGTAGTAAAGTGTTAAGTCAGTCAGTATCTTTGTATTTATATTTAGCTCAAGGTAACCAATAGTGATTCTTAAACTACTTTTAAGGCAAGATTTTTGAGGTTAATACCTAAGGACTCATTTGTAGACTTAACAGGACAAACCTGGGACACTGGTAGCTATTGACACATTGTATTTTCATTTGATACACTCGAGTTTTTTCCTAGACCATGAATTGTTCCTTAGGAATCTTAAGTCTATATCTGAAATGAACACATTGTATTATGGCTTATTTTTGAAATTTAAAAAATCTGAACTGTAATTATCAAATTTGAGGATAAAGATAGGTAAGTATTGCAAAGTAAACAGTAGTATGGTATATGAAAAATTCTTAGCCTTTTGTGGTTGATTGCCTATCTATGATTTGAATTCTTTTTATAAGATTGATTTATATATATATGTATATATATTTTTAACATGTATTTATTTGTTTAGTTGAGCTGGGTCTTAGTTGCCACACTTGGGATCTTTAGTTGTGGCATGTGGGATCTAGTTCCCTGACCAGGAAATGAACCTAGGCCTCCGGCATTGGGAGCACAGAGTCTTAGCCACCGGACTACCAAGGAAGTCCCTGATTTATATTTTTTATTCTCTCCAATTCATAGATAATACGTGATTTAAGATAGTGAATGCATTTCATACAAGAACCTAGTATTTAGAAACTTATTTGAGGAATCTTTTTTTTTTTTTTTGTCATTAAGACAAACTTAAGTTATACAACAAAATATCACATATTGATTTTTCTTTACTTAGTGTAATAATGTAATAGAGTCATCTTGGAGAACAATGACACCCCATTCCAGGACTCTTGCCTGAAAAATCCCATGGACGGAGGAGCCTGGTGGGCTGCAGTCCATGGGGTCGCTAAGAGTCGGACACAACTGAGTGAATTCACTTTCACTTTTCACTTTCATGCATTGGAGAAGGAAATGGCAACCCACTCCAGTGTTCTTGCCTGGAGAATCCCAGGGACGGCGGAGCCTGGTGGGCGGCCTGCCATCTATGGGGTCGCAGAGAGTCGGACACGACTGAAGCGACTTAGCAGCAGCAGCAGNGAAAAGGCAGAGGAACCAGAGATCAAATTGCCAACATCCGCTGGATCATGGAAAAAGCAAGAGAGTTCCAGAAAAACATCTATTTCTGCTTTATTGACTATGCCAATGCCTTTGACTGTGTGGATCACAATAAACTGGAAAATTCTGAAAGAGATAGGAATAGCAGACCACCTGACCTTCCTCTTGAGAAACCTGTATGCAGGTCAGGAAGCAACAGTTAGAACTGGACACGGAACAACAGACTGGTTTCAAATAGGAAAAGGAGTCCGTCAAGGCTGTATATTGTCACCCTGCTTATTTAACTTCTATGCAGAGTACATCATGAGAAATGCTGGGCTGGAAGAAGCACAAGCTGGAATCAAGACTACTGGGAGAAATATCAATAACCTCAGATATGCAGATGATATCACCCTTATGGCAGAACGTGAAGAGGAACTAAAAAGCCTCTTGATGAAAGTGAAAGAGGAGAGTGAAAAAATTGGCTTAAAGCTCAACATTCAGAAAATGAAGATCATGGCATCTGGTCCCATCACTTCATGGGAAATAGATGGGGAAACAGTGGAAACAGTGTCAGACTTTATTTTTGGGGGGCTCCAAAATCACTGCAGAGAAGGCAATGGCACCCCACTCCAGTACTCTTGCCCGGAAAATCCCATGGATGGAGGAGCCTGGTGGGCTGCAGTCCATGGGGTCGCTAAAAGTCGGACACGACTGAACGACTTCACTTCACTTCCAAAATCACTGCAGATGGTGACTGCAGCCATGAAATTAAAAGACGCTTACTCCTTGGAAGAAACGTTATGACCAACCTAGATAGCATATTCGAAAGCAGAGACATTACTTTGCAGACTAAGGTCCGTCTAGTCAAGGCTATGGCTTTTCCTGTGGTCATGTATGGATGTAAGCGGTGGACTGTGAAGAAAGCTGAGCACCAAAGAACTGATGCTTTTGAACTGTGGTGTTGCAGAAGACTCTTGAGAATACCTTGCACTGCAAGGAGATCCAACCAGTCCATTCTGAAGGAGATCAGCCCTGGGATTTCTTTGGAAGGAATGATACTAAAGCTGAAGCTCCAGTACTTTGGCCACTTAATGCGAAGAGTTGACTCATTGGAAAAGACTCTGATGCTGGGAGGGATTGGGGGCAGGAGGAGAAGGTGACAACAGAGGATGAGATGGCTGGATGGCATCACGGACTCAATGGACGTGAGTCTGAGTGAACTCCGGGAGTTGGTGATGGACAGGGAAGCCTGGCGTGCTGCGATTCATGGGGTCACAAAGAGTCAGACACGACTGAGCGACTGAAATGAACTGAACTGATGGGAAGATGCAAAAGTCAAAGCTCATTGACATTATTCCTTAGATACACATCTGAACCGGTATTCAAAGCACAGAGGATTTCCTGTTTTTTTACATTCTGAATTCCCCTCGAGGAGTACTTCGGGGTGCTTGGTGGGATGTAGTGTCTAATGGCTTGATGCTGGGGAACATTTGTTATTTACTGGAATGGCGGGCAACATTCCCTTCCACACATGTCTCACTTGCCCTTCTTTCCCTGTCAAATACCAGAGGTCTCCCAGGTGGAACTGTGTAGCTTCTAGCCTTCTGCCAGGGTAGAGAAGGGGTAGGAGAGGAGGGAGGGGGTGGTCCTGGGCCTCAGGGGTCCAATCACAACCCCCATGATGGTGGTGGTGGTAGCTGAATCTCTGCTACAGTTCAAAAGATGTAAGGAATCTGGTGGCCACAGGATATTTTGATGCTTTTCATTACATTCATTAGTACAGAAATTATGGGTCCATGGAGACATCCTGTCTGAACTATTTTAACCTCCATCTGGGACACCAAGGGGCAGGTATCTCAGTGCTCAATATGCAAGCGAAGAAAGCAAGTAAGATTCTTTACCTCTAGAGGAACTTTTCACAGGGAAATTGCCAAGTTGTAAATAAATCCTCGTCCCTTAATTGTGAAGAGCACCAAGATCTCAGATTCTGTGCAGAAAACAACGCGCGATTGGCTTGCTCTGTTACTCCCTTCTGCTTCCCATGCAAAGCAGAAAAAGTCCTCTGAATATTTGTTAGGGAGTCCTTACACCCAGGAGACTTTCTGAGGGTCTCCTATTACTAAGATGCCTGCACTGGAGGTCCTTTTGGTTCTGACAATGATGCTACCATGACCTGAAGCGGTAGATTCTCATACATGATCCCCAAATTAACATTCATGTCTGTGGAAGCCCATGTAGAATATTAGAATGTAGGAGCAGAAACAGCTGTTTGGGATCAATTTGGACCTCATTTTATAGATGAGGGAATAGAGACAAAACTTCCAAGTCCCTCTCTGAGACAGAGCCAGGATTCTCCTGCCTGGTCTCCTGATTTTCTAATCCAGTGTTCAATCTCCAGCTCCACTCAGCCCATTTCTCCACATGTCCACAGAAGGAAGTTCTTAAACTCTGATAACTTGTTTCCATGTGACGGCAGCTGGCTCTTGATGCAAAACAAATATTAACCATTTCTGTCACTGATACGTTAGGTGATGTCCAAAATAATTTAATTTGTTTGTGTATGCTCTCTTGTCACCTGAGAGCTGTTTCACATGTGGACGTCCCATTCTCCTAGGAAACCTTCCCAGTTTTCCCAGACACCTTGTCAGTGATTCAGCAGTTCTTTTATATTCAGCCTAAGAACAGTTATTCTAAAACTTTTTATTTTAAGAAGTTTTAAATGTTTATTAAAATTATCCCCAAAGTAAATACCTAGGTCAACTATGATTATCCATGCCAGTCTTGTTTCATGTACCCACTTCTCCTTCCTTCATATTTTGAAAAATATTTCAGACATCATATTATTCTATATTTTTTTAGTGTGTGTCTCTAGAAGATAAGGATACCCTAAAAATAACCACAAATTCATTATCTCACCTAAAAATTGTATAGTTAAAGTTAGTAAGCCCTTCAGTTCAGTTCAGTTCAGTCTCTCAGTTGTGTCCAACTCTTTGCAATCCCATGAACTGCAGCATGCCAGACTTCCCTGTCCATCACCAACTCCCAGAGCCTACTCAAACTCATGTCCATCAAGTCAGTGATGTCATCCAACCGTCTCATCCTCTGTTGTCCCCTTCTCCGCCCACCTTCAATCTATCCCAGCATCAGAATCTTTTCCAATGAGTCAATTTTTCACATCAAGTGGCCAAAGTATTGAAGTTTCAGCTTCAGCATCAGTCCTTCCAATGAATATTCTGGGTTGATTTCCTTTAGGATTGACTGGTTTGATTTCCTTGCAGTCCAAGTGACTCTCAAGAGTCTTCAAATCTATGTCTTCAGACTTATAGATCTTCTTTAATCTATAGGTTCTGACTAAATTTCCTTGCAATTTATTTGTTGAAGGAACTGGATTGTTTGTCCTGTAGAATTTCCCACAGTCTAGATTTTGCTGATTGTATCTCCATCTCTGTTAGCATGTTCCTGTCTCTTGTATTGCTTGTAAATTCATCACATTATAATTTTCACTTTGTGGTCTCTTCCTCACTAATCTCCTTGAAGATAGGAATGGTATTTTATTTATCTTTGCCTACCCAGAGCCTAGCAGATTCTCTGATGGTTCAGTGGTAAAGAATCTGCTTAAAATGCAAGAGAAACAGGAGACATGGTTCAATCCCTGGGTTGGGAAGATCCCCTGGAGAGGAAATAGCAACCCACTCTAGTATTCTTGCTGGAAAAATCCCATAGGGTCACAGAGAATTGGACACAACTGAACACACGTGCTATGCTATACTACCCAGAGTCTAGCACTGTAAGTGCCCAATAAAAGGATGAAGAAATGAATGAAGAAAAGAAATGAAAAAAAGAATAGGAGACTGGCCTTCCCTCAGTAGAAAAGGGAAGGTTCCAGAGTAAGGACTGGCCCTCTAGTTCCCATCCTTTATTTTCTGAGGGCCCCGGGCAAGTCACTTAAACGTTCTTGGACTCAGTGTCCTTATTTCTGAAATGGATGCAATCATAGTGTGCATCTCCAATAGGGTGGGACTTATATGTGGGACATATGAATGCTGTGCCTGGCATGGGGTAAGCCCTCAGTAACTGTTAGCCATCTATGGGGTCGCACAGAGTCGGACACGACTGAAGCGACTTAGCAGCAGCAGCAGCAACTGTTAGCTATTATCATTGACAGTTTTTAAGCATGACAGTCTGTATTAGTCAGGACAGCCTCGGCTAAGCTGAAGCAATAAATTAATCCCTGATCTTCAGTATTTGGTGAAACAAAGCTTTGTGTTTCTTGCTCATGTTCATGCTCAGGGTGAGTTAGAGGACGCTCTACTCCACACAGTCACTTGGGGATCAGACTGTTTCCATCTTGAGGCTCCTCCATCCCACGATGTGGCCATGCTGTCACCATGAAGAGTGTGGGGGTCACTCACGGCTCTTAAATGCTTCTTCCTGAGAATAGGGTGTGTATCACTACTACTCATATTTTACTAGCTAGAACTCATCATGTGAACCCACTGAACTGCCAGAGTACTGGGAGGTATAGACAATCTGCGTGCCCAGGAAGGAGAAGAAAATTGGATAGGGATGAACCCTCATGGGCACTACCACACATCCAGTTTTGTCTGTGATTAAATGTTAGGGTGGTTGCTAATATCAATGAGTCTGATGTATCTATAGCAAGCAAGGAGTTTCTGAGCTCAGTTTAAATTTAGAATTTCCCCTGTACAGTAGAGCAAGGGATCCCTTGTAATAAAAATCAGATCCCATCCTTCTCTTGTTTTCAGTCCTCTCATGGCTTCATAACGTACTTAGAGTTAAATCTATATCACCAGAGCCTCAGAGTTCTACTTAATCTATCTCCCTGCCCTGATTTCCTGCCACTTTTCTTGCTCACTTTCTCAGGCTTTTCTCTGTGCGGATCCTTGAAAACCGGTCAAACAAGAGCTGGTCTGAACCCTCTGCCTGCATTGCCCTCCCCCAGATATTCCAGTGCCAAATATCCACATGTAACTCAGGCTTCTGCCCTCATTAGAAAGTCTCTCCTCCGTAAAGAGCTGATAAATGTTTCACATCTAACTCTCTGGGATAAAAAGCCCCGATTTGTGTTAATTGTGTTTGTCAGTTTCTGTGGTGTAAAGATATCCACTTTGGCTGTTTCCGTGCTACCAACATGATGTCACTGAACAAACAGCTAGGAGGAGATGGAACGTTGCATGCCATTATGTAATATTTCCAGTGCACAGATAGAATACATGTAAACAACTTAAAGAGCATAAATAGTAGCAACAAGTAGGAAAATCAATAGGAAATGGTGAGTTTTGAGTATTTATTACATTTTTATTATAATGTATTTACTTGGAAGTTTGTAACATTTAAATTTTAATGATGGCTGTGTTTAATATCTGGCTAGTAAAATTTCTAACAATTTGCTAATCAACTCTGATAAACTGTCAGGACATATCTTGCTTCTCCTAAATGGGATCTGTATCCCTCTATCATCTTACTATTTTATTTTTCAAAATGTTTAGTACTACCTGCCATGATATTGTAAGTTTTATTTTTAACAGTATCTGCCAACCATGCTATAATGTAAATTCATTTTTTCCTACAGAACCCCCAACACCTAGAACAGTGCTTGGTTCATAATAGGTGTTCAATAAGTGTTTATTGAAGAATAAATCATTGGGTCTCCTTACATTTTATGAAGAAAAAAGAAAAACGGATATAGCAATAAGATAAGATACAGCACTGATGCAAACTTTTTCTCTAGAGCAAACTAGCATTTCTGAATTTAACCAAGAAGAGTGAACTGCTTGTCACTGCTCTCTAGGGCCCTGATTTCAAGGCTGATGAGAAAAGGAGTAAATATGTGTCAATAGACTTTATCAGTATCCTCATTACTGGCCATAAACTCAAAGTACATCAGTAACAAACGTTTCTGCAGACCAGCTGGAGTTTAATTGTCTTTCTCAGCAAAAAAATGCAAATATCTCTTTGTTGTTCAATCGCTAAGTCGTATCTGACACTTTGAGACCTCATGGACTGCAGCACGCTAGGGTATCTCTTATTTATGCCTATTTTCATTGATAAATTCCTGAAAGTGGCTCACTTTCACCCATGACTCATTTTAATGACTTTTTGTGATTGAACTCCCAGTAAGCCTTCTGATCATTAAACATAAGGCTGGTTAGTGTTCCCTCAGCTCAGCTTCCTCTTTCTGCTTCTCTTTTTCCTCTTCACGGCGCTCACTTGTCTTCCCATACCCTTGGCCTGTCCCAACCAGATCCCAGGGCATACGTCATCATTCATATTAGACGGTTGATGACCAGTGCAGCATCACTGTGTCTTTTTGCCTCGGGTGTTTGGATATTTGGCTAGGCACTAATGAGCTGGTGAACTTAGAAAAGCACTGTCATTGAAGTGCTCTGAGCCTTGGTTTCTACCTCAGTCAGAGGCAGAGACCCCTGCCCTCAGAGTGTGTGAGGGTAAGTCCTCCTCAGAGATTCTTGCTTGCAAACTTCAGTGTCCTCTCAACTGTGAGTATACTCATTCCACCTAGGACCAATGCTTATACTAAAAACTGCATCTCTGGGAAGTATTAATTTTAAGAGACTAAGTGGGAAGGGAAAGTTTTTATTTTTATTTTTCTCCTGAACAGCCCATCATTACTGATATTTCTGAAAATCACTGTTTTGGCAACTGAATATTCAGCTTTTTTAAAGTTAGAGACTAGGGAATTCTTAGTTTTTGTTTGGGTAGCGCTAACTTATTATGCACCAAAGGAAGCTGCAGATACATTGCATTTTTCATTTTCAACCAGATGATTTTTACAACTGCCTTCTCACCTCAGGTATTTCTAACTCTCCCTGCATTAATATGGGCTTTAGTTTGTACTTCTTGAAGCAAACAATATTAGAAAGGAGACCAAGAGTATACTGCTAAAACTAGTACTTGACCTCAATAAAATTATATTGCAAAGATAATGCATGAATCATAATTTAATTTGGACAATCCAGCCTTAAATTCCATAGAGCACCACTGTGTTTAGCTCCAGAAAGATAATTTAAAATCTGTAAACTTTCCCATTCTAATCACTCCAGTTTTGATCTAATCCCACTGTCTTTCTTCAGTGATTTGAGCCCCTCTCCTCTTCCACCTGTAGAGATTAGATTTTAATTTTCAATGAATTGTCCATCCCTTTTCTTATAGAAAGATCATACATCCACCCTTTCCTAATGCAACCTGTAGGGACTTCCTGTTGGAGGAGTAACTTCCCTTCCTCATCAATGTGAGGCTTGGCTACGTAACTTGCTCAGTGGAACGTGAGGAGACAAGACATGGGTTGCATTTGAACAGAAATTTGAGCAGGCATCATATCTTTTAGGCAATTCTCTTTCCCTCTGCTACTGAGCAGATGTTCCAAGTGGTGCTGCTCCTTCGGTTTGCATCTGGGGATGAGAAGCTGCCATAGTGGGTCATAGCACCGACCCATCACCTGCCATGTAACGTGGCCGAGAGAGAGAAATATTTGCAAACCACTGGGATTTATGGGGTCATCTGCTACTGCAGCGAAGTTGACTAACCCAGCCTGGAGTGGCTTTAACCGCTTTGAGGATGGTTGGAATAAAGGAATGTTTGGACTTAGCCCTTGTAATATTTCTCTCATCATATGAAGATAAAAGTTTTCAGGAAAGTTCCCTAATTGTACTGGACATTTCCCGTGGGTCACCAGCTTGATGAGGGACAATCAATGCTTTTAGCCTCCTCTTAATGGTAAACAAAGAAACCAAGCCAAACCACAATGTTTCTCAACAAGCTCCAAGCATCGTGTACCCTAAATAATTGAAAAGTTTTAACTATTTAATTTTTCATGTTGGCTTTTCAAAATGCCCTACAGACAGATAAATAGATTGCTGAAAAAAAAAAAAAAAACACAAAGGAAAAAAATGTCCACAGTTCTTGAGTACTGGTAATTATCACATTCTGAAAAATACTGTGTCATAGTCTGACTTGATGAAATCATTAAAATGTAATTTGACAACTATAATTTTCCCTAGACAGACTCCTTTTCAAATTAAAGACTAGATAATTATATAGCTGAACATCTAAATAATGAAAGGTTTTCAGTAAATTTTATCATTTTTGTATGTCGAATGTCCCATTGCTTGGCTTTATGTCTTCATATTCATTTACATTTATATTTCTTTGTTGTATGTATGTATTTATATATGTATTAGCTTTTAGTTTCAGTAATGGAAAAAAAATTTCACGCTTAACCATAAAATTACCTTTTAAAATGTTGCTGTTTTTTTACAGTTGCCATTGTTCAGTCACTAAGTGATGTCCAGTTCTTTGTGACCCCATGGACTGCAGCGCCAGGCTTCCCTGTCCTTCACTGTTTCCCAGAGTTTGCTCAGATTCATGTCCACTGAGTCAGTGATGCTATCTAATTATATCATCCTCTACCGCCTCCTGTTCCTTTTGCCTTCAATCTTTCCCAGCATCAGAGTCTTTTCCAACGAGTTGGCTCTTTGCATCAGGTAGCCAAAGTTTTGGAGCTTCAATTTCAGCATCAGTTCTTCCAATAAATATTCAGGGTTGATTTCCTTTAGGACTGACTTGTTGGATCTCCTTGCAGTCCAAGGGACTCTCAACAGTCTTCTCCAGCACCACAGTTCAAAAACATCAGTTCTTCAGTGCTCAGCCTTCTTTGTGGTCCACCTCTCACATGGGTACATGACTACTGGAAGAACCATAGCTTTGACTATATTGGGCCTTTGTTGGCAAGATGATGTTTCTGCTTTTAATATGCTGTTTTTCAATAATTTTTCACAAGAGTGTACTAAAATATTGAGTGGTTTAATTTACATAACATTGATGAAATATGTCTAATACACAGAAGGCTAGATACTGGGGGTATTGTAATGAAAAAAGAAAAACAAAATAAAAAACACTCGGAAAGATAATCAACAACTTCAGATCACGGACTCAACCTGACATATAAACATTAAAATATTAGTTTTGTTAATGGTAAGACCTAGACTGAGGCTTTGCACCAAGAATAGCAGGTTGACCACATATTTCCACCCCTTCTAAAACCATGCTAAGGTGGAGATAAAGGAACACTTCAGGAGGATATAAATCTGCCAGGACAATGAGAATTGAGAGGGGTAGGAAACACCATCACATGTTGGAGGCTGGAACACAGGTAGAATGATGTGGCTGTCATAGCAACTTGGAGGGAGCTGTGTCCTAACCTAGGGGAGAAAGCCAGAATAATACAGTTCAAACACAGACCACCAAAGACTCAGAAATTGGTAGACACAGATAATTCCACGGGTAAAAATAAAAATGAGGCTAAAAGCAGAAAGACTGGTTGAAAGTCTGTTGAAAAAACAGTTAAATCTCTACACTTCTTGCCCTCCATGCCAATGGCAGTTGCCCCTGGTGTACCAGCAAAGGGCTGGGTGTTTATTTTCTGATTTTGTAAAGTCTCTTGACTAAGGAACCCAGGTATGGGTAAGATCAAGATGCCAAAGCGAAAGTAGGACAAGTAATAAAAAACTATTTACAGGACAGAGAAGAGTAGCTCCTGGTCTCTGTGACTAGAGGAAGCCTGCATGCAGCAACCAAGACCCAATGCAGCCAAAAATAAACATAAATAAATAATTTTTAAAAAGAATGTTCTCTCATATCACATACAGAAATAAGCTCAAAGTGGTTTAAAGACTTTAAAACAAGACATGATGCCATAAAACTACTAGAAGATAGGCAAAACAGTCTCTGACATAAGTTGTAGCAATATTTTTTAGATCAGTCTCCCAAGAAAAAGAAATAAAAGCAAAAATAAAGAATGAAACCTAGTCAAACTTAAAAGCTTTTGCGTGGCAAAGGAAACCAGTAACAAAACAAACAAAATAACCCTACATACCAGGAGAAAATAATTGCAAAAGGTGTGACTGACAAGGGGTTGATTTCCAAAATAATCAAACAGTTCATGTAACTCAGTGTCAAAGAAACAAATAACCCAATCAATAAATAGACAAGAGGCCTGAATAGACATTCCTCCAAATAAGACATACAAATGGCCAACAGGCATAAGAAATGATGCTCAATAGCTCTAATACAGAAATGCAAATCAAAACTGCACTGAGAAAATCGTCTCACAGTAGTCAGAATCTGTCATCAAGAAGTCTGCAAATAATAAATGCTGAAGAGGGTATGGAGAAAAGGAATCCTCCTAACCTATTGATGGGAATGTAAATTGGTACAGCCACTATGCAAAATAGTATGGAGATTCCTTTAAAAATAGAGCTACCATATGATCCAGCAATACTACTCCTGAGCATAAATCAGGAAAAGACTAAAACTCTAATTCTGTTACTGAAAGCTGGATTGTGGCTGCTCGCCACTCTGTAGCCAATAAGGAAGCAAGGCTGGTGGAAAGAAAAATTTGCTTCATTTCAGAGGCTGGCAGTTGTGGGAGGCAGGGAATTCATGTACAAAAGTCAATTCTCTCACACTGATAATCAGTGGGCAAGAGCTTTTATAGGTCGAGGCAGGGTGTTACATTCAGAAACAGTACAGTCAGCTCTGACAGTCATCTTTTATATATATATATATATACATATATATATATGTATATATATATATATATATATTTGGCTGTTCTGGGTCATAGTTACAGCATGTGGGATCTGGTTCCCTTACCAGGGATCAAATGCAGGCACCCTGCATTGGGAACACAGAGTCTTAGCCATTGGACCACCAGGGAAGTCCTGATGGTCATCTTGAAACTGGTCATGCATTGTCTGATCAGTGTAATCTTGAGTGTTTTGAATACAGTTATCTTCAGTTCTAGCGGCAGTTTGGCCCCATTTCTTTGAGGTTAGATCTCAGAATTGTGGCAGTTATGTCATGGCTACAGTCTGGGTTATCATGTGGTTAACTTTTCCCACCTAGTGAGGGTTTCGATATCTACAAGATAGCCTAAGGGATATGGCTCAGAATATTATTTACAGCCCTTGAGGAGGAACTAAAGGTCCTCAATTTTGCTTAATGATTAAACGATTATTAATTGGTCTTATTTGACTGTTTTCCTTTGCTTCTGCATTTTCTCACTTGTCTGATTAAACTTACTTTGGCTAAAGTCTTTCTGGAGCTAAAAAGCAGATGAAGGACATGGAGTGGTGGAAAGACCATAGTGTCCTGCTCCATTTCAGTTTGAAAAGCTATATACATCCCAATATTCATAGCAGCATTATTCACAATAGCCAAGACATGGGAACAAACTAAGTGTTCATCAACAGATGTATGGATAAAGAAGAGGTGGTACATGTGCGTGTGCACACACACACACACAATGGACTATTATTCAGCCATAAAAAGAATGATTATTGCCATTTGTATCTATGTAAGCATGTTATTTCAGAGAAGGCAATGGCACCCCACTCCAGTACTCTTGCCTGGAAAATCCCATGGATGGAGGAGCCTGGTGGGCTGCAGTCCGTGGGGTCGCTAGGAGTTGGACACGACTGAGCGACTTCATTTTCACTTTTCACTTTCATGCATTGGAGGAGGAAATGGCAACCCACTCCAGTGTTATTGCCTGGAGAATCCCAGGGACAGGGGAGCCTGGTGGGCTGCCGTCTGTGGGGTGGCACAGATTCGGACATGACTGAAGCGACTTAGCAGCAGCAGCAAGCATGTTATTTGGAAGTATATAGGGAAAGATAGGGTTTTCCAAGTGGCTCAGTGGTAAAGAATCTGCCTGCCAATGCAGGGGACACAGGAGACACAGATTTGATCCCTGTGTCAGGAAGATCCCCTGGAGTGGAAAATGGCAACCCACTCCAGTGTTCTTGCCTAGAAATTCCACGGACAGAGGAGCCTGGTGGGCTACAGTCCATGGGGTTGCAAAGAGTTGGACGTGACTGACCACAGAGAACAGGGAAAGACAAAACCAGTTAAAAAGAGATAAATGAAGTTGCGTTATTGTGAAACGGTGGTGGTTGCAGAGGCTGCTGTTTTTCATAGCAAGCCTTGTGGAATTATGTAACTCTTTAAACTATAGATATGTATTACCTTGATACAAATATAAGATAAATTAAACCATTAAAAAAAAATACACCTGTATTAAAGAGGAGGCTTTGAGGTGAAGCCAAACAGCTGAATGTAAATTTGGTCAACTTGGTTTCAAGAACTGAGTTCTGGGGGGCACCCCAATTGTCAGGGACACTTGAGACGGCACTGTTAGGACTGTTGGAGGAGAGTCAGGTTGTGGGGGGTCCTGGAGGCCAGTGAAGCAAGTGTTTCAAGGAGGAATGGTCAGGCTTCTCAAATGCTGCTGAAAAGAAAGTAAGAAAGCTCCAAAATGACCACTGGAATACAGATTATACAAATGCCAGGTGTTTCCTTGAAATTTCCAGTCTATAGAAAGAAACTATTAGCCTCCTAGTTTCAGTTCAGTTCAGTTCAGTCACTCAGTCGTGTCCAACTCTTTGCAACCCCATGAATCGCAGCACGCCAGGCCTCTCTGTCCATCACCATCTCCTGGAGTTCACTTAGACGCCCATCCATCGAGTCCGTGATGCCATCCAGCCATCTCATCCTCGGTTGTCCCCTTCTCCTCCTGCCCCCAATCCCTCCCAGCATCAGAGTCTTTTCCAATGAGTCAACTCTTCGCATGAGGTGGCCAAAGTACTGGAGCTTCAGCTTCAGCATCATTCCTTCCAAAGAAATCCCAGGGCCGATCTCCTTCAGAATGCACTGGTTGGATCTCTTTGCAGTCCAAGGGACTCTCAAGAGTCTTCTCCAACACCACAGTTCAAAAGCATCAATTCTTCGGTGCTCAGCTTTCTTCACAGTCCAACTCTCACATCCATACATGACCACAGGAAAAACCATAGCCTTGACTAGATGGACCTATGTTGACAAAGTANTGAAACTCCAGTACTTTGGCCACCTCATGCGAAGAGTTGACTCATTGGAAAAGACTCTGATGCTGGGAGGGATTGGGGGCAGGAGGAGAAGGGGATGACTGAGGATGAGATGGCTGGATGGCATCACGGACTCGATGGACGTGAGTCTGAGTGAACTCTGGGAGTTGGTGATGGACAGGGAGGCCTGGCATGCTGCGATTCATGGGGTCGCAAAGAGTCAGACACGACTGAGCGACTGAACTGAACTGAACTGAACTGAACTATGGCGATTCTAGGCTGTAGGGTTTTTTGTTGTTGTTTGTTTGCATTGTTTTCTTAGTGCACATCCCTTCCTAATTAACCCTGAAGTATGTTGCCTACTGGTGCACATCAGAGTCCATGTCGCTTTCCTGAGCATCAAAATAGTGACTGAGGAAACTGTGACTTCTGCATAAGTGTTAGAAATACTAGAGTAAAGAATTAGACTCTGGAAACATCCTGTGTAGGATGTTGGGATATCATTCATAACATGGAGGGAGGGCTGAAGATGGAAGAGGTGCCCCCTCCTCCAAAAGGTTGTCTAAGACAACTCCTACCTTTCCACTGGCATTTAGGACCCTGCCTGACAGGGTCAATTTGGGGAAACAGCATAACGTTTTGAGTCAGACCTAGGTTTGAACCCAAGCCCTGCTACTCAATAGTAAAGTGACATTGGAAAATTTCTCTCTTTGCTTCCTTTTCTAAACATGGGACTGGTAATGTTCACCCAGCAGGGTTTTATCATTAAAAGTGGTAATTTAGGAGAAGTCTCTTGCATAACATCTGGCATGAGAGGCACTCAGTAGATGTTAGTTCTATTTTCTTTCTTCCCTCTAACTTAATGATAATTTTAAAAAAATGAAAGCAGAAATAAAATTCAAGACTTATGCTAGCTTTGCATAACGTTTTGAGTCAGACCTAGGTTTGAACCCAAGCCCTGCTACTCAATAGTAAAGTGACATTGGAAAATTTCTCTCTTTGCTTCCTTTTCTAAACATGGGACTGGTAATGTTCACCCAGCAGGGTTTTATCATTAAAAGTGGTAATTTAGGAGAAGTCTCTTGCATAACATCTGGCATGAGAGGCACTCAGTAGATGTTAGTTCTATTTTCTTTCTTCCCTCTAACTTAATGATAATTAAAAAAAAATGAAAGCAGAAATAAAATTCAAGACTTATGCTAGCCTTGAAGTACTTAATGATGAAATTACATTTTTTGGATTTGTCTTAAAATAATCTGGGAATAAGGAGTGGGTTTACAATACTTTGGCCACCCGATGCAAAGAGCTGACTCATTGGAAAAGACCCTGATGCTGGGAAAGATTGAGGGCAGGAGGAGAAGGGGACAACAGAGGACGAGATGGTTGGATGGCATCACCGACTCAATGAACATGGGTTTGGGTGGACTCCGGGAGTTGGTGATGGTCAGGGAGACCTGGCGGCTGTGGTTCGTGGGGTCGCAAAGAGTCGGACATGACTGA
The DNA here is from genome assembly GCA_006408695.1 of Aepyceros melampus. NCBI lineage: Eukaryota > Metazoa > Chordata > Mammalia > Artiodactyla > Bovidae > Aepyceros > Aepyceros melampus. The sequence goes on along the minus strand of SJXQ01005011.1, from coordinate 381,009 downwards.
GCGACTGAACTGAACTTACAGGTGAAACTATATGGACTATGAGTTGCTAACTGTTGAAGTTGAGTGAATGTGTACATGGGTATTCAATTGAATGTTTGCAATTATCCATAGTAAGTTTGAAAAATTATATTGTACATAAAAAACATTCAGTGAACAAAGACTTTCTCAAGATACTGCGGAGCCAACTATTTGCTGTATTAATACCTTTCTAAAAGATGATGATTGAGAACAGGCATTGTAGATTCATGAATGGTGGTAGTTTTTTCCCTTCAACTACACAAAATGTGTAGTCGCCAATTCTATGCCTAAGAGAAAGGAATGTCAAGAGAGAAGTCTGAAAAAATCCTGGAGAGGTTTACATGCTTTTGTCTAATTCCCTGAGTCACTCCTCAGGGTGGAGGTTCTGTGGCATGGCTTCAGCCAGCATGATTTTCAGCTGGAAAAAGACAGCAGTTGGTACGGGAAACACAGTAACCAAAATGACTGCTGTGACATTGGAACCAGCTTTATATGCAGACATTGTTTTTGTTTTCGCAGGATCACAATGGATATATACCAGTGTTTCCTCTTCTGTACCATATTACATTTTCTAAGAATGAATGTATACTGAGTTACAAATATAACAAAAAATTCCAGAGAGTGAACAAGTGTAGAGCACTTCCTCATAGGGATGTGGTTGTTCTGTATACCACTGAAATATAGAGGGAAAAAAAGTCTGACTTTTTTTGTGTTGAATGATTGATTTAAGGCACATTCATTACTGCAGAAAGCTAAAGAACTACTTTTTAAAAAACCTCTGCAAATCTTCTGGGGTGAATTCTAGAGGGCAATGTGTTTGAGAAATAAAAAATTGCTATTAATATATTTAAACAATTGACATTCCAAATATAGGAATATGACTAGATTAATGTGCTTAGTATTTCATCAAATTTGATATTCTTGATCACTGGTTAAACTGAAGACTTATTTTTAAAGAACAAAATCAGAAGTGAGATGCCAATTTAGAGAGAACAGAGAATTTCACTTTTTTGTTCTGCATTTATAAAATAAGTGTTTATTTCTTAAAGTTTTCCCTGAGGATGCTGGTATCCTTACCATAACCTACTATAGTAAACTGAAATTTAAATAACTTTTTATTAAAGTCTCAGTTCAGAAATTATGACCATTGAACAATGACAACCTCTCTGTAGTCTGTTACTGTGAAAGAGACTTCCTTGTGGCTCTGACAGTAATCAGCCTGCAATGTGGGAGATCTGGGTTTGATCCCTGGGTCTGGAAATTCCCCTGGAGGAGGGCATGGCTACTCACTTCAGTATTCTTGCCTGGAGAATTCCATGCACAGAGGAGCCTGGTGGGCTACAGTCCATGGGATCTCAAAGAGTTAGCTGCAACTGAGCAACTAACACACACACACACACACACTACAAAAGAGTATAAAAAAGTGCTATGGGCACACAAAGGCTTGGGAGTTGTCAGCAAAGAAGGCCAGCAAAGGAAGAAGCCTGGAAGAGAACTAACATTTACTGGAAATTTACTATTGTGGGTACCAAGTTTCTAAATGCACTTAATCCACCTTGCAAGAAATGCTTGAAGTTATGGGAAATAAACAGCAGTTGTTCCAGAGTTAGACTGCCTAGATTCCCACCCTGGCACATAATAGCACATACCACTATGAGACCTTGGGCAAAATTGCAGAGGACAGAATCATACTAAAAAAAATTTATTTTTTATCTGAATTTCCTGGGGTATCCTTTATTTTTATCTGACAACCCTAGACAGGGGATTAAATTAGTAAAATCTTGGAAATTACATAGAACAGTACAGGTACATATAAGTGCTAAGTAAAAGTTAGTCTTTACTTTTGGAATTATTGCATTTTATAAATGATGGGAAACTCAGGTTAAATAATTTGCCCTTTGCTCTAGAGATAAAAAATTAGTTTATCTGGCATGTCAAATGCTGTAGCCGCTGTGGTGTGACAGTTTGGCAGTTCCTAAAAATGGTAAACATAGAGTTACCATATGACCTGGCCCCTAAATCCAAGCCCCACTCTATGTGAGCAGGTTAAACAGGGCTGTAAATACCATGAGGTGGGGAACACTGAGGGCCTTTTTAGAGGATGCTTACCAGAGCATAGAAAGATCCTTTGTCCACATCAGGACACAAGGATACTTCAGTGTTCTTCTATGAGGGGTCACCAATCTCTTTTTAGTGGGAAAGCAAAATATAAATATATATATATAATTCAGTAATTTAGAACTCTCTTTTTAGTTGCAGTAAAGGAGAACTAAATACTTACAGAATAACTTAAACATATTGCAATTGAAGAACTGAAATTCTCCCTTTAACTAATGTAAGCATTTTAATTATTGCTTCTCCTAGCCTCTCTGAACTTCAGCGAGAATAGTTTCTGCACAAAGCTGTAACTGGTGGAAGATATGAGTGTTTACATATCTTAGCGACAGTTTATTACATATGTGTTGGAACTGCCAAGTGAATTTTTGCACATAAAAACACTCATATGAATTTATTAATATTAGTTATTAGGGTATCTTATTGTTTGAAAATAAATAATGGAAGTATGCCATGTATATCAATTTGGAATTATTTTCTGCAACAAAAAACAAAGACAGTCAATTGTAGCCTAAACAAGTGAGTGCTTATTTTCTCACCTAATTTAAGGCCAGAGGTAGGCAATTGTGGCCTCGTGTGACATAAGGAATGGAATCAAGGAACTTGTAATTTGTGTTTTCCCAGGCTGTAAGACTAAACAGGCTGCCTTGTTTGTTTATGAGCCCATGATGGTTGCTGCAGTTCCGGGTACCTGTGCTCATTTTCAAGGCAAGGAGGAGAAGAGAGCAGCACCATTGGCTAGAACTGTGTCACCTGGTTTCTCCTAGTTTCAAGGAAGGCTCAGAAAACAAGCACTGAACTTTTCCAGCCTTTCTAGTGGAAGCGGACAAGGATGAAGCAGCGTTCTGAGTTAGCTTTATTGAAGGGAAATGGTCAAAAAGATGGGAAATACTGCTTGAAATGTTGAATGGGATTTGGTTAAGCTGAGAGGAGGAAATAGGGGTACAGCATGAACCAAGGATGCAGTGAACACTGGGGTACTTGAGGAGCCTAGTCCTGTAAGAAGAATAGTGCTGAGAAGTGACAGGCTGAAGGTGGGGCTCAGCGTGGCTGCAGTGATGAACAGCACATCGATAAAGGATTTTGAGCAGGGAAATGATATGTGAGGAAAGGGTAAGAAATATCTGGCAATATAAATTGTAAAGTACTGAGCTGCACGATAAGGAAGCCTGGAAACTGCTGCGGTAATCCAGTTGTGAAATGCTAATTACTAAGGTGGAAATATACATAATTCCAATATTCAACCATTTTAGATTCACTCATGTTTGTGGCGATGGTAGGATGTCCAAATGGAAAAGTCTGGTAATGAACAGAGGACATAGATTTTCTAACATTCTAACAGTAGAGTACAGAGAAAAATGTGACTATCTAGACAATTAGATACTTTTCATCCTATATTTCCTCGATGTCTTTTCAGCACTGAAGCTTCACTTGCCAGTGGCTTTGACTCCCCATGTTATTTCTAAGTTCTGCATTCTTGTATTCAACTGTTCCCAGCATATCTGCCCACAGATATCCAATGGACTCAATCCACCATGTCAAAATATGTATTTTCATTTTATCCTTTGCCTTATCTCTATCATACTTGCCTCATATTCTTTGTCTCATTTAGTGATATCACATCAAACTAGCTAACTATGTTAAAAACTTGCCTTTTATTGATCCCTCTCTTTACCCACCTACATTCTGTTGCTTGCAGATCTGATCAGTGCTTTTGAATCTGTCCTTCCTCTTCATCTCCCACAGCCCCTCTCTTAGTTTAGGCTCCCATTATTTCTCACCTGGATTATTGAAATACTTTGTACTTGCTTGAGTCTTAGCAAAGGAGCATCCAGATTGCTACCAAAAGGATCATTTTAAAATACAAAGATGATCTTGTCTCCTTCTTGCTTAATGCTTTTAATGGCTTTCAATACATAAAGAATAAAGTTGAAACTTATTACCAGTGCTTAGAAGAACTCTCCATAGCACTCACTTTATCTCTGGCCTCACTTCCTTCTACCCCCTTGAACTCCTCTAAGTTCTTCCACATCAAACTTGTCCTTAACATGTTATGCCGTGTCTTTGCACTGTCTCCTTAGCTTGAAATTTTCACATCCATCTTTGAACATTTTGGCTGTCCTTTAGCAATATCTCCTTCTGTGAAAACTTCTCAGATGTCAGTCACATTCTTTTTTTTTTTTTTTTTGCTCCTATGATTCGCATGAACCTTTAGTAGGGCACTTACCACATTATGGGTTTCCTTGATAGCTCAGTTAGTAAAGAATCTGCCTGCAATTCGGGAGACCTGGGTTCGATCCCTGGGTTGGGAAGATCCCCTGGAACCCATTCCAGTATTCTGGCCTGGAGAATTCCAAGGGAGTCATAAAGATCAGATATGCCTGAGTGACTTTCAGTTGGTACTACTTACCACATTATACTGTTGTTACTCAAGTGTTTTTCTCTGGCTCATGGACAGCATGTTCCTGGTGTGTTCTGGTGTATAGCATCGTGCCTAGTCCATAGTTGGTGCTCAGTAAGTTTTCATGCATTACCATGGATGTGAATGAGCTGTCCCCAGGAGAAAGGTTAGGTTGGGGATCCAAGGACAAGTCCAAAGGGAAGGCTCATAATTAGAAGATGAGGGGAAAAAAAAGAATGGATGGAGGATCAATCAGTGAGATGAAGCAAGAACCATACATTCATCATGTTGTAGAGCTCTGCACTGCGTGTGAGGAAGTACACTTGTGTGTTAAGCTAACAATATTTGTTTTGGCTTTGCTCTGTCTCCAGATTACATCTAGTCTCGATATCAAAGGGAGAACTTTTCTCTGTTGCTTTGATTTGTAGTTTCAAAACAACTCTTGTAAGTACTGTCCTATTTTCTTAAAGATACTCAACCTATAGGTTTTTGTACTGAAGTATGAATTAGTTTTAATTCAGACATACAGAGGGGAAAAGTCTGAATCTAAAAATCGCAGAGATAAGTTCCTTCCTAGGCCCTCGCTAAGTTGACACAGTTCCTCTGTTATGCTTTGAGATCATACACTTTCTGGGGATGTTACTGCCCATGCTCGCTATTGATCTCCTGATTAATCTGTGCCCAGAAAGTGAAAGCAAGTACCAAACAAAATTTTCAATCTCTTCTTAAGCACACTAACTGCAAAACTGATATTATTATATAAGAATTTATAGGAAAAACTAACAACTGTGCTAAATATTAATTCCAAACTGTTTATAATTAGTGCTCATACTTCATTATATGTTGCAGAAAAAATCCTTGCTTTTTGTATATGTGATGTTGTGGTCTATTGATTAACTTAAATACACATACTTGGGTCTCATTCAGGCTTTAAAATTATAAAAATGAGCCATGGATGAAAAATTTGAAAAACATAAAAACAGTGGGAGATGGAGAGGAAAGTAATCTCTAGTTTCACCACCCAAAGACTATCAAAAGATATATCTCTATTCTTTTTAAACTTTTTCTTAGTATGAAAATATATTTCTCTATGTTATCAGTATAAATTCTTAAACATTATTTGTAAGGGTACTATATGTTCCACTTTTAAAATGACAATATCATTTTTTTTTCTGTTAGAACATTGGCTTAAAAGAAATCCACTGACATAATACCAAATTGCTTTCTAAGAGGATTAAACCAATTTCTGTCATCAACAATAGTATGTTAATGCCAATAACCTTGCATTTTCCTCAATATTGACTATTACTACACTAACTTAATAGGTAAAATTTTCTCTTTAAAGGTTATCAGAGCCCTGAAAACAGTACCAATGAACCTTAAATTTTTAAAAAATTTTATATTGGAGGGTTAACAATGTTGTGTTAGTTTTAGATGTACAGCAAAGTGATTTAGTTATACATATACATGTATTTATTCTTTTTCAAATTCTTTGAACCATTGAACTCAAAGCTCAGAGTCAGAAATTGAGTTAAAAGGAGCTACAGAAATCATCTAGTCTAGTTTCATCATTCAGATGAAGAAAAGGATCTCTGGTAGATTTCCCCAATATCATAGGTTAATAATGACAGAGTTGGGGCTAGAGTTTAGGTTTCTTGAAATGTGGTTCATTTTTCCCATTTTATTCTTCATACTGGTACTGAAATTAAACCTCATTTTGGGCTTGATATTGCTTTGAATACAGTTTTTAGGATGGATTAGCATACATGAAATTTCCAGGAATAGTTTATCACTTAGAACTGTTTCAGTTCAGTTCAGTTGCGTCCAACTCTTTGCAACCCCATGGACTGCAGCACTCCAGGCTTCCCTGTCTATCACCAACTCCGGAGCCTACTCAAACTCATGTCCATTGTGTCGGTTATGTCATCCAGCCATCTCATCCTCTGTCATCCCCTTCTCCCCCCCTGCCTTCAATCTTTCCCAACATTAGGGTCTTTTCCAATGAGTCAGTTCTTTGCATCAGGTGGCCAAAGTAATGGAGTTTCAGCTTCAGCATCAGTCCTTCCAATGATAAAAAGTTACCCAAATAACAATTGTATCTCCTGCATTGCAGGCAGATTCTTTACCATCTGAGCTGAAACTCCTCTTATGGAACAAGAATTCTGATGTATCTGTTACTTAATTCTGCAAAACAAATAATCCCTAAAGTTTCATGGATTAAGCAATAACAATAATTTATTCTTGCTCATGATTTCTATAGTTCAAGAATTCAAGAGTCACTTGGCTGGGTAAATCTGTTTTAAAGTCTTTTATCAGATTGCTGCTAACTCTCATGGCTGTAGTCATCTGAAGGCTTGACTGGGGCTGGAGGATATAGTTCCAAAGTGGCTCACTTTCATGATTGGTAAATTGGTGCTGACTGTTGGCAGGAAGTGTTTTCTCCCTAAATGTGCCTCTCCAGAAAGCTCCCTGAATGTCTTTAAGAGATGGCTGCTAGCTTTCCCCACAGTGAGCAATCGAAGAGAGCAAAGCAGAAGCTGTGATGCCTTTTATGATCCAGCATCAGAAGTCACACAGCATCACTCTGCTCTATTCTGTTAATCACACAGGCCAGCCCTAATTCCTTGTGGAAGGGTACTGCTCAAAGCTGTAAAGGCCAAGAGTTAAGGGTCACTGGGGGCCAACTGGGATGCTGGCCACCACAGTAGGAAATTCATAGGTGATATGAAGATAAAGGTATGTTATCATAGATCCAAGCTCTTTCTCATCTTGCCAGTCTGCCATCCGTAGTTATGAATTTCTGTCCTATGGCTGGAACACAGCTGTGCTTCTGCCAAGTGTTATTTTTAGGTGCCAGCATGAAAAGCAGAGCAGGAGAAATATGAATACAACACACTACATTCCCTCTACCATATATAAAGATAAACTCAAAATGGTTTAAAGACTTAAATGTAAGACATAAAACCATAAAACTCCTAGAAGAGAACATTGATGGAACACTCGGTGACATAAATCATAGCAATATTTTCTTGGGTCACTTTCCTAAAGCAAAGGAATTAAGAGCAAAATTACATGAATGGAACCTAGTCAAACTTAAAAACTTTTGCACAGAAAAGGAAACCATCAACAAAATGAAAAGAGAACCCAAGAAATGGGTTTGCATATTTGCAAATGATGCAGCTGTCAAAGGGTTAATATTCAAAATATACAGACAGCGCATACAACTCAATATCAAAAAACCCAAACAATCCAATTTAAAAATGGGTGGAAGACTTGAATAAACATTTTTTCAAAGATGACATACAGATGGTGAACAGGCACATGAAAAGATGCTCAACATCACTAATTATTAGAGAAATGCAATGAAAAACCACAGTGAGATATCACCTCAAACCCATCAGGATATCTACCACAAAAAAGTCTACAAGTAACAAATGTTGGAGAGAGTATGGAGAAAAGGGCACGCTGTTGATGGGAATGTAAATTGGTATAGCCATAGGGAAAACAGTACAGAGGTTCCTTAAAAAATTAAAAATAGAACTACCATATGGTCCAACAATTCCTCTCCTTGGCATATACCCACAAAACCAAAAACATTCATTTGAAAAAATTCATGAACCCCAATCTTCAAAGCAGCACTATTTACAACAGTCAAGACATGGAAGCAACCCAAGTGCTCACTAACAGATGATTGGATTAAGAAGATGTGATACACACACACACACACCACACACACACACACACACACACACACACACACACACACATCTATAATGGAATATCACTCAGCTGTGAGAAAATGAAATACTGCCATTTGCAGCAATGTGGATGAACCTAGAGGATACCATGCTCAGTGAAACAAGTCAGAGACATGTACCAAGTGATTTCATTTCTATGTGGAATCTAAAATATAAGTAAATATAAATGCAAACAGAAACAGAGTCACAGATACAGAAAACAAACTTGCAGTTACCAAAGGGGAGAGGAAATGGGGAAGGGATAATAAGGGATATGGGATATTATATATAAAATAGAGAGGCAAAAAGGATATGCTGCACTGCACAGGGAAGTAATACCTAGTGTCTTATAATAACCTCTAATGGAAAATAATCTGCAAAAATTACTGAATCACTAATTTGTACACCTGACAATTAACACAATATTGTAAACCAACTATACTTGAATTAAAAAAAAATTCAGCACACTTTCCCTTGTGTCCTATTTTTAACACTGTCATGTGACCACACAAAGCTGCCAAGACAACTAGGAAAGTTTAACTTTTATACTTCTGCCTCTACAGGCAGGCAAGGGAGAAGAGTGTTGGAAGTGTCGGCTGGTCAGCCAGCATGCAGTGCTTGCCACCAGTAGCTTTTATCACCACAGTAAGGCAGTCGTAATACTTAATGGCTTCCCAAGTGGCTCAGTGGTAAAGAATTCACCTGCAAAGCAGGAGACATGAGTTTGATCTCTGGGCCAGTAAGATCCCTTGGCATAGGAATGATACCCACTCTAGTATTCTTGCCTGGGAAATTCTATGGACAGAGGAGCCTAGTGGGCTAGAGTCCACAGGGTCATAAAGAGTTGGATATGACTTAGCGACTGAGAATGCAAGCACAATAATATTTAATATTGAAGAGGAGCACGCTAAGTATTATGCATTCTTATAAACAATTAAGGAAGATTTTTCAAATAATAACACAGATTTTGCCTCTCAGAATTTTTGAGAGCAAAATGATTTAAAGGCCTAACTTGGAAAGATGATGATGTGTTGACTAATCTAGAGCCAGACATCTTGGAATGTGAAGTCAAGTGGGCCTTAGAAAGCATCACTACGAACAAAGCTAGTGGAGGTGATGGAATTCCCGTTGAGCTGTTTCAAATCCTGAAAGATGATGCTGTGAAAGTGCTGCACTCAATTTGCCAGCAAATCTGGAAAACTCAGCAGTGGCCACAGGACTGGAAAAGGTCAGTTTTCATCCCAATTCCAAAGAAAGGCAATGCCAAAGAATGCTCCAACTACCGAACAATTGCACTCATCTCACATGCTAGTAAAGTAATGCTCAAAATTCTCCAAGCCAGACTTCAGCAATATGTGAACCGTGAACTCCCTGATGTTCAAGCTGGTTTTAGAAAAGGCAGAGGAACCAGAGATCAAATTGCCAACATCCGCTGGATCATGGAAAAAGCAAGAGAGTTCCAGAAAAACATCTATTTCTGCTTTATTGACTATGCCAAAGCCTTTGACTGTGTGGATCACAGTAAACTGTGGAAAATTCTGAAAGAGATGGGAATACCAGACCACCTGACCTGCCTCTTGAGAAATCTGTATGCAGGTCAGGAAGCAACAGTTAGAACTGGACATGGAACAACAGACTGGTTCCAAATAGGAAAAGGAGTACGTCAAGGCTGTATATTGTCACCCTGCTTATTTAACTTATATGCAGAGTACATCATGAGAAATGCTGGACTGGAAGAAACACAAGCTGGAATCAAGATTGCTGGGAGAAATATCAATAATCTCAGATATGCAGATGACACCACCCTTATGGCAGAAAGTGAGGAGGAGCTAAAAAGCCTCTTGTTGAAAGTGAAAGAGGAGAGTGGAAAAGTTGGCTTAAAGCTCAACATTCAGAAAACGAAGATCATGGCATCTGGCCCCATCACTTCATGGGAAATAGATGGGGAAACAGTAGAAACAGTGTCAGACTTTGTTTTTTTGGGCTCCAAAATCACTGCAGATGGTGACTGCAGCCATGAAATTAAAAGGCGCTTACTCCTTGGAAGAAAAGTTATGACCAACCTAGATAGTATATTCAAAAGCAGAGACATTACTTTGCCGACTAAGGTCCGTCTAGTCAAGGCTATGGTTTTTCCTGTGGTCATGTATGGATGTGAGAGTTGGACTGTGAAGAAGGCTGAGCGCCGAAGAATTGATGCTTTTGAACTGTGGTGTTGGAGAAGACTCTTGAGAGTCCCTTGGACTGCAAGGAGATCCAACCAGTCCATTCTGAAGGAGATCAACCCTGGGATTTCTTTGGAAGGAATGATGCTAAAACTGAAGCTCCAGTACTTTGGGCACCTTATGCGAAGAGTTGACTCATTGGAAAAGACCCTGATGCTGGGAGGGATTGGGGGCAGGAGGAGAAAGGGACGACCGAGGATGAGATGGCTGGATGGCATCACAGACTCAATGGACGTGAGTCTGAGTGAACTCCGGGAGTTGGTGATGGACAGGGAGGCCTGGCATACTGCGATTCATGGGGTCGCAAAGAGTCGGACACGACTGCGCGACTGAACTGAACTGAACTGAACTGAACTTGGAAAGAACTAAAATGATAATTGAACATACAAAATAATACTGACTTCTAAATGGTTCTATGTTTAGGTTTATACTATACCAGATTTATGGTATTCCACGTGTGTTTTAGTATTAACCTAGCATCATAAAAACATTTTCTGTTTTAATGTAAATGTTATTTATACTGTATAACTGCATAGTGCTTATATTTATGTCATATTTTCTTCTTTACCAGTAATATCTTAGTCAACATTTACTGTTGACTACAATACCAAAATGGCCATAGCCTTTGGGAGTTTATAATCAAATTGGAGAGGTAGTAGGATCATCTGTGAAAACACATAAACAAAGGAAATATTACACATAATTTTGAGGGAAAGATAAGGGTATAATGTTTCAAGAAATAAATATGAATAATTTGAAATTAATTTAATATACATCAATTCTTTTAATTAAAGGGATCAATTCAGGTAAGACAGAGACTATGAGGCAGAAAGAAAAACTAGAAAAAGTGATTTGCACGATCTCATTTCAGTACAAAAGGCGATGTTCACATTCTCTGCTGCACTTCATTTCTTAGGGTTGTTCTGGAGTCACAAGCTCCAATAAGCCTTTGGATTGCACTGAGGGATGAATTTGATACACAATGTATATTTATTATAGTACACACAGTTGAAAATGTGTACTATAGAATCAATCAGGGTCTTCTATATGAGACCCTACAGGACAGATTCCTTATGCCCTGCTGCTGCTGCTGCTAAGGCGCTTCAGTCGTGTCTGACTCTGTGCAACCCCATAGACGGCAGCCCATCAGGCTCCCCATCCCTGGGATTCTCCAGGCCAAGAACACTGGAGTGGGTTGCCATTTCCTTCTCCAATTCATGAAAGTGAAAAGTGAAAGTGAAGTCGCTCAGTCATGCCCGACTCTTAGTGACCCCACAGACTGCAGCCCCCCAGGCTCCTCCGTCCATGGGATTTTCCAGGCAAGAGTACTGGAGTGGGGTGCCATTGCCTTCTCCCAGTACCTTATAAATGCCTTCTCCTGAACAGTTAATAAATTTTTACAATAAGGACAGTATAAATCCTGTAACTGGTCATGTTTTCCTCTTTTTTTTGGCCACTAAGATCCCCAGGGTCTGATGAAGTGGACCACTTTTAATAATTACAAAGCACTTACTTCATGCATTTATTTCTTTGTACTAATATTTCCTGAACTCATCATACCTATGAACACTTATTCTTTTTTTCACTCTAATTTTTGTGTTAGTTTTTCATCTTAAATGAATTTTAGTAAACAGCAAATATTTTTTTGAATAGAAAGAATATTTTAATTTAAAAATAAAATTACTTACACACCTACCAAAAGACTAAACCTAAAATGACTGACAATACCAAATGTTGTGGTGAAGTGGAGCAACTGGAATGTTCAAATATTGTGGGTGGGGATTCTAAATGCACAAGTCTCACATCCTACGTATCCATTAATATGAGACAGGATATATACACTGTGATATAGTAGGCCACAACTCAATAATATATAATAAATACAAAAAACAACATGGCTGAATCTTGAAAACAAGGTGAACAAAAGAAACTGTATACAAAAGAGTATATACTTTATGATACCGTCTATATGAAATTGAGCAAAACTAATCTATGATTGCAGCCATGAAATTACAAGACGCTTACTCCTGGGAAGGAAAGTTATGACTAACCTAGATAGCATATTAAAAATCAGACACATTACTTTGCCAATAAAGGTCTGTCTAGTCAAGGCTATGGTTTTTCCAGTGGTCATGTATGGATGTGACAGTTGGACTAGAAAGAAAGCTGAGTGCCAAAGAATTGATGCTTTTGAACTGTAGTGTTGGAGAAGACTCCTGTGAGTCCCTTGGACTGACTGCAAGGAGATCCAACCAGTCCATCCAAAAGGAAATCAGTCCTGGGTATTCACTGGAAGGACTGGCTGGAGCTGAAACTCCAATACTTTGGCCATCTGATGTGAAGAGCTGACTCGTTTGAAAAGACCCTGATGCTGGGAAATATTGGGGGCAGGAGGAGAAGGGGATGACAGACGATGAGATGGTTGGATGACATCACCGACTCAATGAACATGAGTCTGAGTGAACTCTGGGAGTTGGTGATGAACAGGGAGGCCTGGCGTGCTGTGGTTCATGGGGTCGCAAAGAGTCGGACACAACTGAGTGACTGAACTGAACTGAATCTATGTTGGAAAAAAGTCAGAATATTGATATCTTCTAAGGACATGGAAGTATGGATTAACTAGGATGGGGCAAAAGAGAATTTTGGGGGGTAATAATAATGTTCTATATTTTGATAGAGGTTTGGTTTACACAGATGTACGTGCTTGTTAAAACTCAGTAATATGTGCGTTTGTTGAAACTCAGCAAACATTGAAGTGNAGTGGAAACAGTGTCAGACTTTATTTTTGGGGGCTCCAAAATCACTGCAGATGGTGACTGCAGCCATGAAATTAAAAGGCGCTTACTCCTTGGAAGAAAAGTTATGACCAACCTAGATAGTATATTCAAAAGCAGAGACATTACTTTGCCGACTAAGGTCCGTCTAGTCAAGGCTATGGTTTTTCCTGTGGTCATGTATGGATGTGAGAGTTGGACTGTGAAGAAGGCTGAGCACCAAAGAATTGATGCTTTTGAACTGTGGTGTTGGAGAAGACTCTGGAGAAGCCCTTGGACTGCAAGGAGATCCAACCAGTCCATTCTGAAGGAGATCAACCCTGGGATTTCTTTGGAAGGAATGATGCTAAAGCTGAAGCTCCAGTACTTTGGCCACCTCATGCGAAGAGTTGACTCATTGGAAAAGACTCTGATGCTGGGAGGGATTGGGGGCAGGAGGAGAAGGGGACGACAGAGGATGAGATGCCTGGATGGCATCACTGACTCTGTGGATGTGAGTCTGAGTAAACTCTGGGAGTTGGTGATGGACAGGGAGGCCTGGCGTGGTGCCATTCATGGGGTCGCAAAGAGTCAGACATGACTGAGTGACTGAACTTAACTGAACTGAACAACATAAGACCCTTACATATAGCATGAGCCAAGGGATAAAGCTAAGGAAAACTAGAACAAGAAGCATTGGAGAGATTTTGCCTTTTCTTAATTTCCCTACTTCTCTTTTTAAAAGAAATTCAATGAATTCGCATATATAAAGCACTGGTCATGCTTTGACCAATGCTAAGATCTTTGAAGTGCTCACTGCAGGTTTGTAGCATAGCGGCTTAGAATCAGCCTGCAATGTGGGAAACCCAGGTTCCATCCCTGGGTCGGGAAGATCCCCTGGAGAAGGGAATGGCTACCCACTCCAGTATTCTTGACTGGAGAATCCTTTGGACAGAGGAGCCTGGTGGGCTATAGTCCATGGGGTCGCAAAGAGTTGGACACGACTAAGCAACTAATACACGCACTGGTTTGAATGTGCCCTTAGACCTCATCTGGTTTTTCCCTTTCCAGAGCATGTGTTCCCCTCTGTCTGGATCCTGATGAACCTCTTGAAAAAGGGAGATTCTTTTGTCAGACTCAGATCCTGAGGCTTATTCCCTCCAGCGCTGACAGATGTGAGAAAAGTCTCTGCCTCCAACAGAGGCTTTGTCTGCTCACTGTGTCTGCTGCCTGAAGCTGGCAAAGCAGCCAGGAGCAGTCATGCATGTCGAGAGGTTATGTCCCCAGCCACTGTCATAATCTCTTGGACAGCCTCTTCCTCCTATGCTTGTCTATCTTCCTTCATATTTTTTTGTTTTTTTAATTTAAGTATAGCTGCTTACAATATTATGTTAGTTTCAGATGTATACACAGTGATTTAGTTATATGTTTTATATATATATTCTTCGTCAGATTCTCTTCCCTTATAGATCATTACAAAATGTTGAGTATATTTCCTGTACTATACAGTGGGTCTTTGTTGGTTGTCTATTTTAAATATAGTACTGTATATATGTTAATCTCAATCTCCTAATTTATCCCTCCCCCAATTCCCATTTTTACCAAGGGTTCTCTGTTTTCTTCTGAGTCTTCAAACACAGTTTGTGTCTTATGTATTGTTGGATGTATCGAGGATAGTGTTTTTCTGCCTCTTGAAGAGCTTAAAAAACAGGCCATATTCCTACTTTTCAAGAATTTGGTTCTGTCTCTAAGTAAGGAGATGACATATCTTTCTAATTCTGTGGTCCTTAAGCCTGAATATGACTATATGTGTGCATGCACAGACGCACATTCGTATCCAACTCTTTGGGACCCCATGGACTACAGCCCACCAGGCTCCTCTGTCCATGGGGTTATCCTGGCAAGAATACTGGAGTGGGTTGCTATTTCCTCCTCCTCCGAGGGATCTTCCCTACCCAGGGATCAATAAGGTCCTTAAGCTTATCTCCCCTCTTAAGTTTACCAGGTAGCCAACAGGACTCATGTGTACCTGAGAGGTAAGAGGTGAGAGATAGTGAAAGTGTTGTTCTAAATGTGGGTGCCTGGCAAGCCTCTGTCCCTGAGCTGGGAATTGCTATCGTAATCTAAAATCAACAGAAAAAGCAATCCAGGGCCAAGTACGGGGCAGGAATCAGGGTCATGGGTTACAAATTGATCTGGGAGAAAAATTACAAGCCTGCGTAACACTTTTACAGGGCTTGATTCCAAGAAATGAGGCAAATGTATTTCTAAGGTAGTTCATTTAAAGCTGGAGCTTTCAGAACGTTAATACCCTTTGATTCTCCCTGAATGGTTGGGAATGTGGTGGACATTTGCCTAGTTTGTTTTCTGCTCAGCATCTCCCTTTCCAGCTGGAGGCAATGCCTCGCTGTGTGTCGTACTGGGGAGGAGAGTGCTCCACTCTGTATCAAGGATGATCCCTCCTCCCTACCCCAGTCATTCTGGAGGATCCAGGCTCAGCTAGTCAGATCCTCCTCTCTGGGACACTGAAGGGAGTAAGGCGAAGATTCAAAGATTGTTTAGAAACCACTTGTAGTGATGGTGTTGTGCTGTGGGCAGACACTCCCATGGCATGACTTTGGTCCCTACTGTCCATCCTCTCTTGGTGTCCAGCCCATTTTCTGAACCTTGGTCTCCAATCCTCCCATTTATCCTACGAACTCTTCAATATCCTCCCAATACTCCATCTAAGATTAAGTGAGCAGAGCTGTCTTCTGTTGCTTGCAACCAGGCATTAGGTTGGACCCTCCGATGCTCCTGAAATTTAAAGAGGTGTTTCTGGTGCTGCTAGTTGGTCTCTATCTAGAATGGTCTGGCAGCATGCATGCTGTGCCCCTCCACATGAAAGCTGCTGTACTTGGAGATTTTAAGACAAATTTAGAGTCAAGGGTTTCTGGCACTTTCCCAAACTTAGCATAGAGAGGGATTTCACTGAGGGTGGGCCCTAAGTGGTCAGTGTTTGCAGGTATGACTTCTAGGCCACAGACCTAGGTGGCAAGGGATACTGAGTTTTTGCATGTATTTAAATCCACTTAATTTCAACCTCACCTTTTCCTATATAGCAAGAGGGTAATGTATATCGATAGGCATACATGACTGCCCTCAGAGTCTCTTTACCCCAAGGGTTGTTTGGAAGTTTGGGGTCTCATAGCACCAAGACATAGGGGAAGGCCCTCTGTTCTTCAGTACCTGGACTGTACTGGTGACCTCTGAGACACCTTCTGCCCCAGCCAGTTCAGTCCCTTCAAACCTGCTGGCTCTGTTTTCTCCCCTGCAGCACATAGAGCATGGTGACCTACGGTGAGGCCGCTGCCTGGAGTTCTAGTTCCTTGGTTGTTATCATAAAGTTGAGCCTTTGAAGATCTGGTCACTCCTTAGGTCACTTATAGATATGGCTCTAGTCGCTGATGCTTAGGAGCCCAGACCTCTGTCCGTCTCTCCTGTCTCCTGGAATCTTTTAGTTTGATGAACACTCCACTCTCTTCATGTTTTCCTTATAGGTCCTCCACCCCTCCTGCCACACATGCACCCTACAAATGAACCAACGGCTTAAGCTTTTGAAAACAAAAATCAAGAAGGAAAATATATTGCAGATAACTTGTGCGCTATGCTCTGCCAGCATCCTTTGAGACAAGGAAGCACAGAACCTGTTCTTTGTTCACATGGTAGAAGGGAGAGAGCGGTCACTGCATGGGGTGGGAGAGGGATTAAAAACAAATGAATAGGTTAAAAAAGTCTTGTCAATAGCATTTAAAATTAATGAGGGGAAAAAGAAAATAGACATGCTGAAAGGCTATTAGCTGCCAAATAGAAGGGTTAATTGGCTTTGTATTTGGTGTCACTATCTTCTGTGATTCCTTAAAATTTCATAAGTGATGCAACCTCATCTTGAAGCTATTCTGGTATGAATAATGTCACTCCTCCTTTCCCCTTCTAACTTTTTAGAGTCAGGAATGAGGAGTGTTTCTTGTCTACATTCTGTAAACCAAGTCAGCAATTCTAGCTCTAATTAATATGGGACTCCTACTCCAGCTGGAAACAAATATTTGTGTAACAAATGAAATAGCATATAACCCACAATCAAGCTTCTTACTGAGCCCTTTACTCCAGCTACTTCTCTGAATAGAGACCATTTACTATTATAGTCTCCAGTCTTACATAGCAAGGCAGCTTAGGTAGGGTATCTCTGCTGACATGTGAGACTAGTAATTTATTGATACATTTAAGACAAGCAAGCATATGCTAACATTTTTTTATTCATTATAGATCCTATTCCAAGAAGCAAAGAATCCACATTTTGGGGATTCACAACTCTAATTCATGCCATACATATGAAGGCTGGATTCTAGTAAAAAATTGATGAATCATTCGCAGAGGGAAGGTCAGTTCTTCTTAAACCTATAACCATGATTGACTGAGTCACAGAAACTCTGATCAAATGAGGTTAAGCAATAGGGGGATTTATTGTTCCATTTAAAAGGCCAGAGGTGGGTTGATTCTAGCGGTGGTTAATCCAGGGGCTCAGTGACATCATGGAAGACCCAGGCTCTATCCAACTTTCTTCTCTGCCACCCACTATGTGTTGGCTCTTCCCTTGTCCCAAGACAGATGAAGCTCTTCCAAGCTCTAAATCCCAACAAGATTCCCAGAATCAGAGGGAAGGAATGGCCTCTTCTTGCCTGTCACCCCTTAATAGCAAGAGAGTTTCTCTGAGAAGTAAGCCCCTAGCCAGAAAATTTCTTCTCATGTCTCATTGGCTAGAATTGAATCTAGAACACCGTCCCAGGGCTTGACCCATGGTGCCCCTTCCATGGCACCTGGCCATGGGAACCAAGTCAAGGCTTTCCCAAGAGTGGAAGGGATAGATTTAAACAGGCAACGGACAGTGTATATCATGCCAGCTTATCCCCCATGAGCTAATAAATGGCTTATAAATGTGTTTTCTGGAATGTAGTTAGAAGTAAATATATGATGTTAACACATATCCTATCAACTGTGTTTTTGTGTGTGTGTATTCCTTTTATTTACTTTTTTAGCCTCAATTTTAGTTCCTTGACCAGGTATTGATCCAGGGTCCTTGGCAGTCAGAGCCCAGAGCCCTAATCACCAGATTTCCAGGCAATTCCCTACTCTATTAACTGCTAGAGGTTTCATCTGAACTTTCACCAACTTTTGGAAGACACAAAATAATTTTTAATGGGTACCTTTAATGACCTAAGTCTGCCTTAATTCATATCATTTGCACTTATTTAAGAGATGTCTTAGGAGCCAGGGAGATGTTATACGACTTGGAGGCTGCTACTTCTCAAGAGTCATCCTGAACGTCCCAGTGTCTTCCGCGGCTCTTCTGTAGACTCATCCAGTCATTGTCTCCGCATCTTGGTCTTGCTCTTTGCTCTTCTTTGTGCCTGTCTGCTCCTCTAGAGAGGCGTCTGCTTATGTGATGCCTATCGCAGCCCGTGAATTACAGCCACATATACATTTTGGTTCTTTCTTCCAAACGGCCTCCTTCACATTTCCATATGATTGATGGATACTCCCAGTTAGGTATATTGCTAGTACCTCAAACTCAGCACATTTAAAGTCACCATGCCTTCTCTCATCATCTCCAGTTTTATTCTGATCATTTAATCAAAGCCAACCAACTCAAATTTTATCTTTTTTGTAAAGAACTTTCTGATTTTCACCCATCCAATAAAATAATAAGTATCAAGTGCCTGTCACGGGTCTTGACCTACTGTGGACCTCACTATAAGGTGGTGAGCAAGCCCCCTTGGAGCATATGTTCCTGTGCAGTCATGTATCAGATCATGAGTGACCAACCGTCTCTGCAGAAGCTGACCTCTGGTCTCTGATCTTCCAGAACTTTCACTGTCTATGTGAGACACTGTAATAGCGAATTCATACCTTGGAAAGAATTTGGGCAGGGTGCGGTTCTAAGTGCCTAAAATGTAACAACTCATTTAACCATCATAACAACCTTGTGAGGTGGCCCTGTTTGCCCCACCCTTTATAGAAGAGGAAACCGAGAGAAGAAAGGTTAAGAAATTCACTCAGGTTTACAAAGCCAGTAAGTGATAAGCTTTCTTCCTCGAAAGCCAGGAAAGTAAATTAGAATAAATTCCAGTTTGAGTAAAAGTGAAATATTGAAACTTAAAATAATGTGATGTTTAGTGCACCTACTTTTTCATTTTCAACATTTTCTCAACTACATCAGTGTCACAGAAAAATAATAGCAGTTAAAACTACAGTGAAACATCTACGTAGGGACACATGTTTTTCTTTTGTTTAGGGCTCCAGTATGGCTAGACACAGGATTGCTGGAGACTGTATGTATTTAAACTTTTGCCATTTTGTGTATCATGAGTTTTTTGTATTAATTTTGATTTTTTAAAAATATTGGAAAGTAAATTAGAATAAATTCCAGTTTGAGTAAAAGTGAAATATTGAAACTTAAAATAATGTGATGTTTAGTGCACCTACTTTTTCATTTTCAACATTTTCTCAACTACATCAGTGTCACAGAAAAATAATAGCAGTTAAAACTACAGTGAAACATCTACGTAGGGACACATGTTTTTCTTTTGTTTAGGGCTCCAGTATGGCTAGACACAGGATTGCTGGAGACTGTATGTATTTAAACTTTTGCCATTTTGTGTATCATGAGTTTTTTGTATTAATTTTGATTTTTTAAAAATATTGCATTAAAATATTTATCTTGATCACCAAACTTTTGGTACCCTTGTAAAATGTGTGTGCTCAGTCGCGTCCAACTCTGTGACCCCATGGACTGTAGCCTACCAGGCTCCTTAGTCCACGGAATTTTCCAGGCAAGAGTACTGGAGTGGGTTGCCATTTCCTTCTCCAGGGGATCTTCCCAATCCAGGGATCGAACCCAGGTCTCCAGAACTGCAGGCAGACGCTTTACCGTCTGAACCACCAGGGAAGCCCTATGTGCCCAAGGTGAGCCCTTAACTCTAATCCTGGCTTTCAGGGGTAGAGCTGGGATTTAAAATGAGGCACTGGGCTCCAGGTCTATACTTTTGACTATGGCACAACTCATGTCCTAGCACTGTTGATTTTTGTATCTATATCTACATACCACTGCTCTTTCCAATTAAACTAAAAATGCCTTGAGGACACAAACCACATATCATACTGCCTTCTTGTATCCCTAAAGCATCTGGCATGGCATTTGATATATAGGGTGCTTGATAAAGATTGGCTGAAAGGGACTTTTCTAGTAAGCTAAAATTTACTGTAGAACCAGCTACTTTTACCACAATTTGTAGTTTTGCTTTCTTTCCAGCATTTCCCTCTTATATATTACATTTTAATTTTATAAAGACAATTAATTGAATAACGCATCTCATGTAAAGATGATGAATGAACACGTGCTAGCAAAAAAGTTATAAAAATAAAATGCTTTCTTCCACCTAGTATTTTCTTTTTAGTGAGACCTTTTGCATTTTTCAGAAATATATGGCCTTTGAAAAGAACATCTGTGTTAGTTTTGTAAGTGAATAGATGGATATAGTAAAGAGAAAGTAGAATGTTCATTGACATAATTATCAGTTCTTTGGTTACAATGCAGCAGTTTCTGAAGTATAACAGTTCTGTGATTTATGCCTCCCTGCAAACTAGAGCTCTGCTCATTACCTCCTACACCTTGCTGGGGATCAGCTTCACCTGTGGGTGTAGCCCTCTCAGGGTAGTGATGACACGCCTGGGTGGTTCTGTTTTCTCCAGCACTACTTCTGGGAATGATGGAAGGGTAATGAGTATCTTCTCTCCTGCCACTGAACTTAGAAATGTGGCCTTTGGAGGGAAGAGGGAATCAGTGATGAACACGGGGATTTGTTCATTATATAAAAGCCGTTGACTTGCTTTTCTGTATGTTAACATCCTATAAACAGGTTTCAACAACTTTTGAATTTTATCTTTAAGCAGTCTACAGGTAAATTCTATAGGATACTCTACCAAGGTATAGAGTACTATATTCTATACTTTACTATAGTAAATATAGAATTCTATACCTTCTCGTTTATTTATTAATTTTACAAAAGAGATTTTACAGAGGAGAGCCCAGCAAATTGTCACTTGCTTGACATTTGGGAATTATACAGATGCGCCCTTACTCTCTGGGTTTCTGCCGAGAATACAATACTATACTCAGGCTAACTTGGAAATGGTATTATTATATGATGCAGTATGAAACACTGTGTAATTACCTGAATTCTGCAGGTATTAATATTTGCCTAATTTTATGAGGAAACAAGGTGTGAGGAGAACAGTGAGAATTGTGAGTTTGCTCTAAAGGCAGCTTTACTAAGCTCACACTCCCCATAAGATCTGGTCCTTGAAAACCCTGCTCTATTTTTGGCACAAACACAACCTCGTGTATCTTGAGGGGAAGAAGACACGCTCCTGGAGAAGATATTATTTTCTCCACACAGCCTTTAGCTACTCCAGGGGCACCTCTGTATTTATCACTTAGACCAGCATAGACTGTGATGAGTGGCAACAAACTGAAAGCTTAGTAAGACTCAAGTCCATTGTAACTTCTAATAAACTGAGCAGAGAAAATAGTTTAGTAGGTCATCTGAGTGAAACAGGTGAAACGCAGTCTTCAAATATAAGGAGAAGGGTAGCAAGAAGAGTTTTGGTACAACATAAGAAAAAACGGTTGCAAAGGGTGGATAGTGGCAGGGCCCAGTGCCTAAGTCCTGGCGTGGACGTCACCTCTCTGAGTTCTCAGGGGAGGCTGGAATGTTTAGGAAACAAGGCAGCCAGAATACCCTGTGAGGTAAGCTGGAACTTAGACCAGGCACAGCACAAAGGATCGTGGACCCTTTCTATTTCTGCACTGAGGCTAGTTCTATGCACCATGGCAGGATCCTGTACATTGAGAGACATGAGGATTTAGAGTTCACTTTTGGTCTTAGATTTAGATGCCAGAGCCTAAGAAAGTAACAAATGGGGAGGTCTGTGAGGATGTGATTCAAGAAATACTTGAACTGGGTCTGAGCTGGGGTCAGATTCCACTCTCACGGGGGCCAGGGAGTGATCCGAGCAAGCATGGCAGCCACCACCGCTGCTCGTGCTGCCCTTGCTGCTGGCTGCGGGGCCCAGGGCTGCCCCCTCCACCCAGGCTGTGGCTGCTACCAGCCCCTGTGCTGGAATCAGCATGCCCAGCTGGGGTGCAGGACAGACTCTAGGCCTCGTGAGTATGGGTTGCCATTGGATCTGCCCAAGAACTGGAACTGGTGCAAGGTGGGTTGGGGCTGACTAGGCCAGTGTTACCAGGAAGGAGCACACCCCCAGCACGGCAGCACCCACTGGGTCCAGCATCCACCCACCACAGCCCCAAGGAGACCAGTAACAAGTACCAGGCCCAGGACTAGGAGTGTGCAAGGTTAGCCAGTGCAGAACAGGTGCTGAATTTAGACAGTGCCATATCCTCCAGAACCACACTCTCTAGACAGTTGGTGACTTCTCCCTCTCTGGGAGGGAGAAGATGATGGCAGAAATCTAGGCGAACGGATCCATCAGCCGCAGTACAATGGCAACAGGCAAGATGTCTAAGCACTCTGGAGGCATCTATGCTGAATACCATGAGGAGGCCCATTTCTGTGGCCAGGTGGGATGTCATTGATGGAAGAGAGTACTGAATTGTCCAGAATTTACAGAGTGAACCATGGGGTGAGAAAGGCTGTATGAGGATAGTGACCAGCATCTACAAAGATGGGAAGAGTACTGATTACAACCTTGCTATCCAAGAGAACTGCACATTTGGGGACCCCATCACTTAAGGCAGATGTCTCCAGAAGAACACTTCTTAAAGAAATGATCTCATGAGCCATAACCAGAGGGGATTCCATCATCATGGGCACTGGGTTGGTACTACCATGGTTTGAAGGAATGGGAGTTAACGTTCAAGTATCTGATGGCTGGTAACAGCACTGAATACAGAGGAGGGACAGCTGTCTAAATGCCAACATGTGCGGAAGGAGCGTTCCTGGGGGAGAGTCTGACTGTGGATGACTTACACCTACACAGGACGACTTCCTGCCACAATGATGGCTGTGAACCGTCTTACCTGGAGAAGAGTGATCGCCAGACAGTGAATGATGTGACCTACGTTTTATTCAGTAAATGATTCAGCAACTGTGGTGTGTGATGAATTTAAGAGGCAAAACAGTTCCGACTTATCACCAGTTTGTCACCTTGAAATGGGAGGTAGGGTCGGGGGAGGGGAGATGGCAATTCAAGTTGCCCAAGGGATGAATAAAATACACATGTCACACCAGAAAGAGGAAAGGAAGGGAGAAAGAGAGAGAAAAAGGAAGGAAGGAAGCGAGGGAGGGAGGGAGGGAGGAAAGGAACTTAAAGTCCATCCTGGGCCAAGGTGCTGGCCCCAGGACCGGAGAGACTGGCATGATTAGACATGCTGCCCTCCTGTAGCTGTGATCTGTCTGGGATTATGTGTTTTACATGCCAGCCTACTGTGGGTTTCCAAGACTGGACAAGTTGCAAATCCACCTTCAGAACCACGTACTAATATGTGTGGAAATAGTAACTGAAAAGTCTATAGTGATAGGATTCTGTTTTCTTTCCTTACTTTAGTAGTATTTCTCACACTTCAAAAAACCTTTGTATTATGCATCTTCTAGGCCATGTTTCGGAGAAGGCAATGGCACCCTACTCCAGTACTCTTGCCTGGAAAATCCCATGGAGGAGGAGCCTGGTGGGCTGCGGTCCATGGGGTCACTAGAGTCAGACACGACTGAGCGACTTGACTTTCACTTTTCACTTTCATGCATTGGAGAAGGAAATGGCAACCCACTCCAGTGTTCTTGCCTGGAGAATCCCAGGGACGGGGGGAGCCTGGTGGGCTGCCGTCTATGGGGTCGCACAGAGTTGGACATGACTGAAGCGACTTAGCAGCAGCAGCAGCAGGCCATGTTTCTTCAATACCTGCCTTAACTTCTCTCTCCTGCTGAGCCCTATTCTACCATACATTTGCCTCCCTAGAAGCTAATTATAAGCCTGTGTTTTAATGCCTACTTACAAGCAAAGGTTGTGTCAAAAGCAGCACACACACACACACACACACACACACACACACATATATATTGCAAAGAGTACAATTCCAGAACAGTGATAGAGCAATGCCCTTGGATATGCTCACCAAGGAATGATTCAGGGAAGTTGAAATAGGTCTGTTCATGTTAGTGCTGGCCAAGTCCCGATGCTTAATCAGTGTTTATTGACAATAATCAGCATGATAGTGATGAAATGACCTGGTAAAGTTCATTTGGAACACTTTTTAGCTATAAAAAGGGGCAGATGAACTTCTGTACTTGTCAAGATCAGAGCTTGGGTTACTGCAGCATTGAGGTAAGTTCACGCCTTTGCAGGTTCACAAAGTTTTTTACTAGTCCTTCTCAATCTTGAGAAATAATGTTTCTGTTGTAATAGTAGCTTAGAATATTTGAGTGTTAGGTCTTAAGTTTTGGACTTTTTATCACAGGCTTTCTAGCTAATGTTACAATCTCTTTTCGGCCTTTGGTTTCCTGAGCCAGTTCTGAAAAGCTGAGATGCTGTTATCACTTTCTCTTTTGTACTGAAATGTTATGAGGTGTAAGGGGGAAAAAAGAATAAATAGGAATAGTTTAAGTATGTATTTACATCTTAGATTTTTGAAGAGAAAACTCAGATCTCCCAAATTGTCTTTTATCCTCTATTTAAAGTCTAGAGCACTATTGAAGTTCGCCTCCCCTTAAAATCAAACAAACAAAAATGTTTTTCAGAGCTTCCATGAACTTCTGTGTTTATAGATGGAAATATCTATGGGACTACACACTTTCAAGCATTATTGCGGAACCCTAGTTTTAGTGGGATCATGTAAAACCTTGTATTGTTGAAAACCCAACCTTGTATTGTCTTCCATCTTGAAGCAGCAGTGAGTATTTTATCAAACTGATAGCAAGGCAGTGTTTTACCTGCTTGACTTCTTCTTCTTACTATTTCATGCGAGTTTCAGTGCAGTGTGTCTACACCCTGCTGGGTGTGGAGGCGTGACTCACCTAGAGAGAGGATGTCGTTTTCTGGGCACATCCAGGGTGTTGCAGGATGACTGAGGCACTTCTCACTTGGGCTTGATGCCATTTTGTTCCTTCCCTGGTTCTCACTTGGATATTTACTTGGCTACTTGCTCCCAAGGAGAACCAGTCCGTTGAGTATTCAAATATTAATTCCTCTTTCTACACAAGTGGCTGAGCAAGTTTTTACTGGAAGCTAGACTAGTGCCTGAGGAAAGATGGGGGTGGGGAGAAGAGAGATTGAGGTTAAGAGGCAAAGGGACCTGCAGAAAATAGCTTTCCTGTCTAATTACAAGTTTTATGATGCTTTCCCATTTCCAGGATCTCTGTGCACAAGACTAAGAAAACGTTTTGGTGAGAATAACCTCCCATTGATCAGTTCACGCCAAGGAGCTCCCTCTCCTGCTGCAGCACCACCGCTTGGTCCATTAGAGCTCAGGGAGGGACCTGACGCCTGGTCATCTGAGTCCTGTGAGTTGGATTTTGTACATAGCAACTTCTCATTTCACCCTCTCTCAGACTAAGCAGTTGCCCAGAATGCTAGTGGCTGCAGGCCAGGTATAACTGCAGGGAGAAGCTATCTGGATAGAAGCAGGTGCAGTCAGGCAAAGGGTGAACCTGTACAGCAGGCAACCTTTCCTCCCGAGGGTGTCAATGCTCTCCTCATTCTCAGAGGCTCGCTCACCCCTGCGTCCTTTTCTTTCCCTCCTGTGGGCATTTCCAGAGCTGGGTAGCTTGGATACATTTCTTATCCAAAGCCTTTTCTTTCTTTTTTAAAATATAATATGATTAGTTGATCAAGAGTTGTATCTAAGAGTGGTCAGATTGGGTATTTGGGGTAGTCAGGCCCAAACCCAACTCTTTATCAGAAACATGGGAGCAGGGGAGAGGGAGAAGTTGGTTAAAAAAATATACACTCCAAAACAACAAGTACCTCCTGTATATCACAAGGAATTGTATTTAATATCCTATGATAACCATAGTGGAAAAGAATATGAAAAAGAATGTGTATGTGTGTAACTGAATTACTTTGAAGTACAGCAGACATTAACACAACATTGTAAATCAATCATGAAAGTGAAAGTGTTAGCCACTCAGTGGGGTCTGACTCTATGACCCCACTGACAGGCTTTTCTGTCCATGGAATTCTCCAGGCAAGAATACTGGAGTAGGGTAGCCATTCCCTTACCTAGGAGACCTTCCTGACCCAGGGATAAAACTTAGGTCTCTGACACTGCAGGCAGATTCTTTCCTGTTTGAACCACCAGGAGATCATACTTCAATAAAATAAATTAGGGAAAAAACCATTCCAGGATGATATATCTTTACTGACACATTCACCAAAAATTTAAAGCCTTAATACCGCTCTTTCTCACAATCTTCCTAAATTGAACAGAAGGGAATATTTTTTAACTCATTCTATGAGACCAGCATTACCCTGATTCCAAAGCGAGAAAAAAATACTACAAGGAAAGAAAACTATATACCAGGGTCCAATAAGAATATAGCTTTTTAAAAAAAAATTAGCAAATCAAATTCAGCAACATATTAAAAGGATTATGTACCATGACCAAATGGAATTTATTCATGAAATGCAAGGAGAGTTCAATATTTAAAAATCAATTTCTGTAATATACTACATTAATGTAATGAAGAAAAAAATCTCACAGGATCATTTCAATTAATACAGAAAACTGTTTGACAAATTTAACACTCAATAACAAAAATACTCAATAAACTAGAAACAGAGGGAAACTTCCTGAGTATTAAAAAGACCATATATTAAAAATCCTCAGCAAATATCATACTCAACGGTGAAAGACTGAGAGCTTTTCTCTTAAGATTAGGAATGAAAGAAAGATGTCTGCTTTTAGTCAACATAATATTGGAAGTTCTAGTCAGAGATATTAGGCAATAGAAAGAATGAAAAGGTATCTAAATTGGAAAGAAAAGAATAAAATTATCTCTGTTCAGAGATGATAGAATTTTTTATGTAAAAAATTCTAACGATTACACACATACACAAAACAACTAGAGTGAATAATATTTAGCAGTTGCAGGATACAAAAAAACATACAAAAATCAGTTACATTTCTATATACTAGCAATGAAAAGTCTGAAATGGAAATTAAGGAAATTATTCCATTTATTAGGATGTCAAAAAGATAGTATTCAGGAATAAAACTATATATTTTTTGGTGACACTGTGCAGCATGTGGGATCTTAGTTCCCCACCAGGGAACAAACCTGTGACCTTAACCACTGGACTACCAAGGAAGTCTCAGGAATAAATGTTTAATCAAGGAGGCTAAAGACTTGAACATTGAAGATTACAAAACATTGCTGAAGGAAGTTAAAGATCACAAATAAATGAGAAGACATCCTGTGTTCATGGACTGGAAGGCTTGGTAAGATGAAGTGTGTGTTAGTCACTTGGTTGTGTGTGACTCTTAGTGACCCCATGAACTGTAGCCCATAGCCCACCAGACTCCTCAGTCCATGGAATTCTCCAGGCAAGAATACTGGAGTGAATAGCCATTCCCTTCTCCAGGAGAGCTTCCTGATCCAGGGATCAAACTTGGTCTCTTGCATTGCAGGCAGATTCTTTACCATCTGAGCCACCAAGGAAGCCCATTAAGATGAAAATATTATAGAAATTGCTCTATACATTCAATGCAATCTCTTTCAAAATCCCAACATCATTTAGAATAGAAAAATCTATTCTAAAATTCAAATGGAATATCAAAGGACCTGGAATAGTCAAAACAATATTTCAAAAGAGGAACAAAGAACAGAATTGGAGGTCTCATTCTTCCTGATTTCAAAACTTACTACAAAGCTACAGTAATCAAAGCAGTGTGGTACTGGCATAAGGGCAGACATATAGACCAATGGTACAAATAGAATCCTAGAAACAAACCCTTGTATATATGATCAAATGATTTTTGACAAGGGTGCCAAGACCATGCAATAGGGAATGGACAATCTTTTCAACAAATGGTACTGTGAAAACTGGATATCCACATGTAGAAGAATGAAATTGGACACTTTCCTTATACTATTTAAAAAAATCAGCTTTGTTTAGGAACAAAGACCTAAACTTAAGAGCTAAACTATAAAACTTTTAGAAGAAAACACAGGAGAAAAGCTTAATAACACTGGACTTGATAATGATTTCTTGGCTATGACACCAAAAGCGCAGGCAAGAAAAGAAAAAATAGACTGGGCTTCAACAAAATAAAAAAGCTTGGTGCATCAAAGGAGACTCTGAAGAGAGTAAAAAGACAACCCATACAATGGGAAAAAATATTTGCAAGTATGATAAGGAGTTAATATTCAGAGTATATTAAAACTCCTATAACTCAGAAACAAAAAAATAAAACCAAACCTAATTTTAAAATGGACAAAGGACTTGTATAGATATGTCTCCAAAGAAAATATACATAAGGCCAATAAGCACACAAAAAGATGTTCAACATCATTAGTCACGTTATTGTTGTTTTGTTGTTAAGTGGTGTCCGACTCTTTTGCAACCCTATGGAAAGGTAGGCTGCCAGGCTCCTTCTGTCCATGGGATTTCCTAGGCTAGAATACCAGAGTAGGTTGCCATTTCCTTCTCCAGGGGATTTTCCTGACCCAGAGATCAAACCCACAAGTCCTGCATTGGCAGGCAGGTTCTTTACCATTGAGCCACCAGGGAAGCCCCTATTAATCATGAGGAAAATGCAAATCAAAACTACAAAGAGATATCACTCTACACCCCTTAGGACGCCTTTTACCAAAACCAAAACCAAACAAAAAGAAGAAAACAAAAACAATGAAAAAACAAACAGAAAATAGTAAGCGTTGACATAGTTGTAGAGAAATTGGAACTCTTATACATTGCTGATGGGAATGTGAAATGGTGCAGCTGTTGTGGAAACCAGTTTGATTGCTCAAAATGGTAAACATAGCATTGCTTGTATTCAGTAACTCCACTCCTTGGTATATACTCAAAACAACTGAAAGCAGGCAACGAAACAGAAAGTTGTACACCAATGTCTGTGGCAGCATTATTCACAATAGCTGAAAAGCAGAAACAACCCAACTGTTTACCATGAGATGAATGGTTAAAGGAAATGTTCGTTATATATATAATGCATATTCAGCCATAAAGAAGAATGAAATTCTAATACATGTTATAATAAATGAAACTTGAAAATATTATGCTAAGTAAAATAAAAAAAGGACAAATAACATATGATTCAATATATATATGTGGCACCTGGAAAGTAGAATAGAGATTCCCTGGAGCTCAGGGGGAGGGAGAAATGGGGAGTTATTTTTAAACTATTCCTGAGTTTCTGTTTGGGATGATAAAAATGTTTTGGGAAATGAACAGTGATAATGATGGCACAACATTGCAAGTGCATTAAAGCCACTAAATTGTACATATGTCTGGTTAGTCGTGCTTAGTCCCTCAGTTGTATCTGACGCTTATGACCCACCCCCCATGGACTGTAGCCCACCAGGCTCCTCTGTACGTGGGATTCTCCAGGCTTGAAAACTGGAGTGGGTTGCCATGCCCTCCTGCAAGGGATCTTTCCAACCTAGGGATTGAACCCAGGCCTCCTGCATTGCAGGTGCATTCTTAACTGTCTGAGCCACCAGGGAAGCCCAAATTGTACATTAGAAAAAGAACACACACCATTTATTTTTAAATTGTACATATAAAAATGGTTAAAATTGTAAAATTTATATTATAAATATTTTACCATAGTTAAAAAGTTTAAAAAAATACACATACCAGGACTCCATTCTTGAAGAACTAAGAGGCAGATGCTGTAAATATGGGATGGGTACTTGGAATCTGTAATTTTTTTTTTTTTAATGCCTTCCTGTCTTTCTTGGGCATAGACAGGTTCGGGAATTTAGGATATAATCTCTTTAGAAAAAGAACACACACCATTTATTTTTAAATTGTACATATAAAAATGGTTAAAATTGTAAAATTTATATTATAAATATTTTACCATAGTTAAAAAGTTTAAAAAAATACACATACCAGGACTCCATTCTTGAAGAACTAAGAGGCAGATGCTGTAAATATGGGATGGGTACTTGGAATCTGTAATTTTTTTTTTTTTAATGCCTTCCTGTCTTTCTTGGGCATAGACAGGTTCGGGAATTTAGGATATAATCTCTATCAACTCTTTCCAAGGGGACTGCCGCCAACCTGTGAGGAAATGTTTAACAGTCTATGTGGAAAACGTGTTTTTCATAAGATTTTAGTGTATTAGAGTGCTGCTTTTAAAATCTGAGATTGTCATTTTCACATTGTTTTGGTATTAGAGTCAGATTGCTTTTGAAACCGTCTGTACTTGGTAAAATGAAAATCATTAATTCTTTGTTGGGCTCCTCCGAAACTGTGAAATTTTAATGGCTTATTAAATTCCAAAGGCTGGAAAAGTTTGCTCCAGATGCTAACCATTTGAAAATATAATAGCATAGACTGCTCCTGCTATTTATTTGTACAATAAGAAACTGGAAGGATGTAAGCATTTTTCATTGTTCGTAGGATCCTTGAGCAAAAAAAAAAAGAGTTGCAGTCGACAGTATTAAAATATTATTTCTCTTGCTGTCTGTTGCAATGTTCTTCCTCCATAATAGAGGCGGGGCCAGGAGGACAGAGAATAGTATAACTCTTCTGGGAGAAGAGCTGCCTTCTGGGCAGGGCCTTGAAGGCCCTTGCCTCTCTGTGTTTGGGGGCTGAGGAAGGGCAGGGGCCAGGGAACAGCCACTGCTAAGGGATGCCTTTGCATTCCAAAGGACTGTTTCTGTCCAGGGAGTGTAGAGTCGTGGGAGCCACACCCACCTCGCCCTTCAGGCAGTTTAGTTAATTATTGAAAAGTGCTTCGGAAGCACAAAGGGCTGGAGAGACTCCATGTGCCCTTGCTCCGGCCTGTGTGGGAGCTGGCATTTGTGAGACATTGAGGCTCCTCTGGGAGGCTGTGGAACAAGAAACGTTTCTTTCCTATTGCGGTTCAGTCTTAGGACTTGTCCAGGAAACAGAGAGACGGTCCAGGGATGCATTCTTTTTTTTTTTTTTTTTTGGTGATAGGATTTGTAAGATATTTAAATAAATAAGCCACATCAGATTTTAGTTTTATTTTCTTGTTTTAAATTTTATTTTAAAAGTTTACATTCAGGTCATTTATATATAAATAAGATCATATAATATGTTTCTGTTCTGTGATTTAACTTTTTTTAAACTTAACAGTTTGCTGGAGTTCCTTTTGTGTTAGTACATAAAAGCTTCCCTCATTTTCTTTAAAGGCTACATTCTTGCCAAATTATGGACACATAGGTGGTTTGCCATTTTTCAGCATCAAACAAACAATACTACTGCAAGTTTTTTGTTCACAAATTTATGTGCTTATGCATCAATATTTCTGAATGATATATTCCTGAAGTAGGATTTCTGCATCAAAAGGCAAGCACATTTGAATTTTGGGTAAATAATGCCAAAGCTTCTCCCTGAAAATTCTGTTCTAATTTACAAAGACACAAAATACTCATGAACATTGAACATTATAAATTTAAAAAGTACTGCCAGCATCATATGCAGAAAAAGCTGCATCATTTAAAACTGCATCTTTCCATTGTGCATCTTTTCATAAGTCTATTGACATTTGGATTTTTGGTGGCATTTTCTCTAAATATAAAAATACAGAAAAGTATAAAAATACACAGAAAAGTATACTACTGAAAGAATTAACAGAATTCTTCTTATACCCACCACCCAAGTCAAGAAACAGAATATTATCAGAACTTTTCCCACCTCCCCCAAAGTAATCACTATTCTGCAATATAACTTGCATAGATTAGACGTGCCTGGTTTTAAACTTCATAAAATGGAATCATACAGCATGCACTCATGTCTAGCTTCCTTCATTCAACATTATGAGTCATTCATGTAATTGCTTGTAGCTGTAATATATTCATTTACATTGCTTATTATATTCCATTATGTGAATATACCACAATTTATTTACTGATGGATATTTGGATTCTTTCCAACTTTCAATTACCAGCAAATAATGATGCTATGGATGTTCTTGTGCATGTCTTTCAGAATACATGTGCATACATTTTTGTTGGGTATATTATCTAGGAAGGAAATTTTGGGGTCATGAGTAATATCAACCTGGCCAATTATATTTGTGAATTTTCTATAACTCTTCCTTGTACATTAATTATTGGATGGTTTGTATGTATTCTATTTATTCTGGATGTTTTTTCTGTGTTATAGCTCTTATAAATATTTTTTCCTGGTCTTAATTTATATTGACTTTTACTTCACAGAGTTTAAAATTTTTATGCAGTCAAGGTTATAAATCTTTTTCTTTATGGTGTCTGAGCTTTATATTAGGATTTTTAATTCATGCCCAACACTTGGGGCATGAATAAAATGATACCATTTGCTGTCTGGATTTTTAGATATTTATTTAAAAAAATTCCAAGATAGGTGATGACACCAACGAGCTAAGAAACTGTCAAAAAAAATTTTTTTTAATTCTTTTTTTTTTTTTTTTTTTACTTTTTAATAGTTTTCCCTAACATAAGCCTCAGATCTTAAATGGGCGAAAGTTCTGTATTAGTGGTTGTTACTACAAATGCCATGTGTGTAAATGGTCAGTGACAATTCATTACTGTGTATTTATGGAACTTTAAAGTGCAGTTCTCATGGATTTTTGTGTCTGATAAGGAGAAAGACTCCATCTTAGAATCTTCAAGGCAGACTGATGGCACATTGGATCTGGGTTCTCAGGCCAGGAAACCCGCAGCTTCTTCTTCCCTGCTAAGAGCCCAGCTCCTCTCCATCTGAGCAGATGTCCCCAGATAGGTTATGTGATCTCAACCCATCCTCAGTATAGAAAGGGGTCCAGTTAAGATTTTATCCAGTCCCCAGGGTCAGCTTTTGTTTATAGACATGACTTCCTCCAGCAAGTCTGCTCACCTAAGGGAAGCTATTTCCTTGCCTACCTGGATGATGGGGGTAGGGCCACATATGGAGAAGCATGTGAGAACTCAGTCTGTCCTCCCAGTTTGTCTGAAATGGATCACTGGCTTGCTGTGCCTGTTAACTAGCAGTGCTCAGTGTGGAGTTGCCTGGTTGTTCACAGACTTTCTACTGGCTCACAGTGTGAGCTGGTCTTATTCTGTTCGCCCCTCCTTTTTAAAACCTTTTTCCTTACACATTTTGGAGAGGGCTGGTTACCTGTGGTTTAGTTAATAAGCTATATGACTGGATCTTGAGCTGGAATGAGAAGAAACATCCCCCTAGCTTGACAAAGAGCTTGGTTTCCGGCTGGTGAACCGCACATTCTCTGGTGAACCGTCTGAGCTGGTGCACTTGGAAATTGCTCTGCTGACCAAGCTCCAAAAATATAATCAACGTGAGTTGAAATCACTCATTTTGTCACTTTCATTCTTAGTTTCACAGTTTAAGGATTTGGCTGGTGACTGTCCTGAAAGCATGG
This sequence comes from Aepyceros melampus, assembly GCA_006408695.1. Lineage (NCBI taxonomy): Eukaryota > Metazoa > Chordata > Mammalia > Artiodactyla > Bovidae > Aepyceros > Aepyceros melampus. The sequence goes on along the minus strand of SJXQ01005011.1, from coordinate 347,095 downwards.
AATTTTCTGTTTGTGACAATGGCATTGGGTGTGCGTGCACATATTCAGTGTACTGGGCTTGTCTGTACAGGCATGATTTCAGCTGAACTATTTATGCCTAAAGGCATGCCCTGATTAAAGATTGCAGTGTATGGCAAGTTTTCTTTGATTTCCAGAATTGCCTATCTGAATTAGTAGGTTAGTGTCTTTGAGAAATGCAATGTGCATCCAACTGATCACCTAGGTAGAGGACCTTGCCTCAGAAATATCCGAGGATAATTTACTTAGAAGAAACCAATATGCCTTTTTTTTTTTTTTTGAGGAACAGGTGTATTTGACCACACATTGGGGAAGTGAAGACCTGAGCTTTGAGGAAGTCAAGTGTGAGGCCTCAGAGTGGTTATTTATATCAGAGTGATGTGTATTGAAAGTTAAAGACTTTCATTCCCCCAACATCACAGAACCAATTTAGAGAAGAGGAAAGGTGTGAGTTTTGCCTTGTTAAATTTCTGTTGCACTGAGAATTCTGGTGTGGGTCAGACTTCTCATGATCCACACACAGGCTCTACTGTAGACAGAAGGGTACTCACATGCTCTTGCTTCAGTACTTTGTGGATAAAGTGGCTCACTTCCCATTGGTTGATAGATGTGTGACTTGATTCTTGTTTCTTTTCCCAAGATGCTTCTCCCCCAACCCCACCACGTGAGCAGCCTGGTGTGCATGTTTGGGAAAGAAGGGGAGGAAGAACCTTACATTTTCTCTCAGTTCAAAATAAGATCACTGGACTCTAACAACAACCCAAAACTATCCATTAGAAACTCTTGCGTTTGCTGTTAGAACAAATGAAGTCTCATGTGACTAGTTTCCACTTTTATGTCTCTTGAATTGTAAAGTTCCCCTGCTCCAGGCTCTTCTGGTAATGGGAAACGAGTGTGTTTTCAGACCAACATGTCAGAATTATGAGGAAGAAACTTGGCTGTGGAACAAACTACGTGATATGCTTGACAAGAACTGAGTAAAAATGCGTCTCAGATTTTCTGAGGTGGTCTTCCACTTTTGGTTCAGAAACAGGACCCAGTAGCCACAGAAAGAGAAGCACCTTTGCAGCACCAATAGGGTCACATAGTCTTGAGTCGAGAAGGCAATGGCACCCCATTCCAGTACTCTTGGGAAAATCCCATGGATGGAGGAGCCTGGTAGGCTGCGGTCCATGGGGTCACTAGAGTCAGACGCGACTGAGCGACTTGACTTTCACTTTTCACTTTCATGCATTGGAGAAGGAAATGGCAACCCACTCCACTGTTCTTGCCTGGAGAATCCCAGGGACAGGGGAGCCTGGTGGGCTGCCGTCTATGGGGTCGCACAGAGTCGGACACGACTGAAGCGACTTAGCAGCAGCAGCAGCAGTCTCGAGTAAGGAACCAACAGAGGATGTTTCTGCACAGAAAAATGGAGTGTCTCTAGGAGGAGAACTTAGTCCTGTTTCTACCAGGGGTAGGTGGAAACTGAAGAGAATTTGTGATCATTTGCTCTAAATGAGAAGACCAAGGTGCAGAGTCCCCAGAAGATGGAGCAGTGAGGAAATGTGAGGTGGCGGGAAAGCACGAGCCCGTTTACATAAACGTTTAGCTCCTTCTGGGCTCGCCTAATCCTAGTCCTTTGGAGTTTGCCTTTTACGAGGGTAAACATGGTTTAAGAGTGAGCAAATATTAGTTCACATAATTAAAACCTGTTGAGTTGAACAGGAAACGTTCAAGGGAAATCTGCAGGTGTCTGCAAGCAAGGGTGACGCTGGAAGTATCTCCGTTTATTGGCGCCTTTTCTCCCAAGGGGAGTGTCCCTGGAAGGAAGCCACCAAGGACAGGAGAGGAAACAGACAGCTTGTAAAAAACTGGAGCAGCGTGGAAAGGTTCTGAACTGATTAATAAGCTGCTAGCCCTGGGGAGGGTATAAAAGGCATCTGGGATATTTGCATTTTTGTTTATTGAAGAGAGGAAGGCATCTCACAACTCTCTCTCTTTCTCCCTAATTCATTCAGGACATGATATTTCCAAGACTGCTGCCACCTCAAGGCTTGAATCTGTTTTCAGCTTCTCTCCAGGTTTCATCACACATGTATATTTAAAAAAAAAAAAAAAAAGTTCAAATATGACTTTAAAAAGAAAAGCCAGCCTGACTTCTAAAATCCAATTTTGCCCCATGGATGTGTTTTCTTCCTGGAGGGGGCCATGTGATCTCTCCCCTCCTCACCATCCTGCATTCTCTGCATTCCAAGGCCTGGTCACAGCCAGACAGAAACCCTTATCCTCAGGCTCTCCGTAGTGAATGAGAGGGGGGCCTTGTTCAGATCAAGGGTGGAGACAAGTGGGTGTGTAACTCACCATAATCCATGGCAAGAAATGATACATGTCATGAGAGAAAAATAAAGTGCTGATGGAAAATTAATCTCATTAGAGGTTTGTTTGTGGTGGCATTTGAAATGATCCTGAAAAAATGAGTAGGATTTTGACAGATGGCAAAGAGTATCACTAGTATTATTATGGTGTTAACTTTCAATAAAGTCAAATGAATCTGAATCTGTTCAGACTCTATAAACTTTTGTGAGGCTGGGCCTGGGCACACTGTTCTGCTGGTAGCAGTACCCTAATTATGCTCTGGAGCATCATCTCCCAATCTCAACCAACCTCCTGGCTCCAGGTTCAGGCACGTGACCCAGACTAACCAATAAGAGAACCACATTCCCTTAACACAGTAATTGATTGATTAGGTTGTAAGCATGTGACCCAGGCTGAGCCAATCCTAGAGCTTTTTCTGGAACCACTGGGTAAAAGGCATCCTCTTTCTGCTGGGATTGCTGAGGTGGTGGGTTGATATGCAGGAGCCCCAGGTGGCCAGTCTTGCTACCACAGAGCTAGAACCTGAGAGACAGACAGATTCCTGTGAGCACTTGGAGCCAGCTGTGCCTGAAATTCTACTTTGGACTTTTTTAGTCAGGGCAATAAATTCACTTTTTAATAAGGCATTTTGTGTTTTTCTCTTGCAAACAAAAATGTCCTAACCTATACAGAAAATTTTAGTCTGCTTTAACAAACAAAAAACCCCAGTGGGGCAAGGGTGGTTACAGATTCACAGAGCAGTTTCCTAGCAAAAAGAAGTCTTCCTACTGCTAACATTTCCAGGTGCTTGCTGCTGCTGCTGCTGCTGCTAAGTCGCTTCAGTCGTGTTCGACTCTCTGCGACCCCATAGACGGCAGCCCACCCGGCTCCCCCATCCCTGGGATTCTCCAGGCAAGAACACTGGAGTGGGTTGCCATTTCCTTCTCCAGTGCGTGAGAGTGAAAAGTGAAAGTGAAGTTGCTCAGTCATGTCCGACCCTTAGCGACCCCATGGACTGCAGCCTACTAGGCTCCTCTGTTCATGGGATTTTCCAGGCAAGAGTACTGGAGTGGGGTGCCATTGCCTTCTTCCAGGTGCCAGTGACTAAGAATTTGGAGATGTTATCCTTAACCCCCCTGGTCTGAGGCTGCTCACCAATCTAAGTGACTCCTGTGTGCTGGATATTTTCCAATGAATCAGAAATGAAATACGCAGCACAATAGCCACAAAGCATGAAAACAGCTCACTTGCCTTTTGTCTCTTTCTCCAAGCTTTGTTTTTTCTGGGTTACACTTTGTAAGTGAAGAGTCATAGTGATAATTCTGTTTGGATTTATTAACAGTTGAATAGACCTTTGAGAAAAGATTTGTTAATCATCAGAAGCAAATTCACCACAGAAGCATTGTAAACAGAGTGGGATGGTTGCCTTGAGCCAACTAATTCTCTGCCCCTTCAGGGAAAACTCTTGGATATTTGAATTAAGTGCCACATCTGGAAATGCAGAAAGAGAACTGCTTTTATTGAATGCGTAGTATGTCCTCGGTACAAAGAACAGCATTTTGCCTGCATTCTTTCTCAATTTCATCGGCTCTACAAGGTAGGTCTTAGTCCTGTTTTACAGGTAGGGAATGATACAGACACTGCCAGCTGCTACCCCCAAATCCATCCTCTTTTTGTTCCTTACAGATAGCTAACCCCAAGCAGTTACTGCTTCTAGTTCAGCGTTTATACTCCATGGGTGATTGCTGTCAACATTAATCATTTTGCAAACATTTGTCATGCCTTTCCTGCAGCTATGAATGGCCATGTGATATGGTTCTGACCAGTGAGACTTAAGTAGAAGTCTTCTGGGGATTTCTGGGAAAGTGTGGCTGTCCTTGTATGGACATTGCCCCTTCCTCCTGTTCTTGCCTTCACCCTACTTGGAACACGGATGTGAGACTGGTGCTGGAACAGCCATGTTGTGACCTTGAGGCAACCGTAAGGAGGATAGCCATATCCTGAGGGTGGTGAAGCAGGAATACAGAAGAACACTGGGGTATTTTGACATTGTGAAGCTACTCTTTCTGCCCCCAAAGGCCTACTTTCAGTCTTGGTGCATGAAAAAATAAACCAGTTTCATTAACCCAGTGAGGTAGGGTTCTGCTACAGACAACTGAATTCTATCCCTGACTGACACAGAAACTGCACTAAAGAAGTTTAAGGGACTTGCTCACATTTCCATATAAAGTAATATCTTAAAGCTGAATGAGACAAGTACCCAGCCTTAAAGAATTCAGGCCTAGTTTGGGAGGCAGATACATAAATAGATAATTATAGTGTAATGATGGGATTTGCCTAAGGGAACCATAGATGCCTCAAAAAAAAAAAAAAAAAAAAAAGAGAGAGAGAGAGAGTCAGAAGTGGAACAGGAGTTAGCCAGGCAGAGGAGTGAGGTGGGGAAAAGAGTACAGCTTGAATTAAAGGTATGGAAGTGAGACATAGCACAGCCTATGCAGGGAGTTACACAGGCTGCTATGAGTTGTTGAAGCATAAAGTATGAGGCAGGCAGTGGGGAGAAATGCAGTTGGAGGGGTGTTTCATTTTACTATTGAGCATAATAAGCCACCACCCAAAACTTGATGGCTTAAAACGACATTTTCTCGTTTCTCATAATTCTGCAATCTGAGCTGAGTTCAGCTAGGTGGTTCTTCTGTTCATGGAGTATCTACTGGGATTGGGACATCCAAGAAAACTTCTTAACCCCCAGGTTTGGTGCCTCGGCCGAGATAAATGCAAGAGCTGGGCCATTCTCTCTCTTTCTCTGGCCTCTTCAGGTGGCTTCCTCACACTATGATGACATCAGAGTACATGGCAGATGGCTTCCAACTGAGAGGAAGAAGAAGCTTCCAGTGCTTGTAGGGTCTGGGTTCAGAACTGCCAGAACATTACTTCTACTGCACTCTGTTGATCAAAGCAAGTCACAAGACCAGCCCTGAGTCAGGGAAAGGAAGTACTTTCTACTTCTTGATAGGAGGAGCATTGCACACACAGAGAGAGATGAATTAACAATGGTCCTCTTTGGAGACTACCTACCCCAGAGGTAAGAAGGGTACAGATGAAGGGCAACCTTGTCTGCTTGTCAGGGAGGTTGTTGTGAACCCCAGACCTGGGAGTGGGTGGATGTTGCTCTGCTTCATATTTGGGATCAGAAAGGAAAATACCTCTCAAACTGCCCCAACTTATCACAGTGAAACAGAGTAGTGTGATTAGGCAGAGGAAGGCTGGAGCTTGGCTTTCTGAACTCCCTTCAGTTCCCATGTCTTATGAGAGATGGTTGAGTTGAGAATCAGAGAGTCTACTCTGGGGTCTGCAGTGGTAGAGGACAAGGGGAGCTGCTAGCCAAGGCTGGGAGGGCCTCTTGGGTCACAGGCTGGAGGGGAGGGTGGCAGAGCACCCCTGGAGTCAGAAGCTAAGTGGGCTGAGTCAAGCTACCCCACAGCAGGAATCATCAAGAATCTGGAGGATGTGGTATGGGTCTGAGCACCTTGTCTTTTACCCTCCCAACCCCTACCCAAAGGGTCCCCAAAGACACCACCCCTCCCACCCAGTGAATTTACACAAAACATCATGCTGGAGAGCAGCAAGGAGGAGAGGTGACCTGAGAGTCTGAGAATGTACCTAAAGGGACAACTTTTTCAGTGGTCTCTTCATAGCATTTTCTGGACTTCCCTGAAATCTAACCAGCAAGAGAGGCTCATAAGGAATAATAACAAGTTATAATGAAATAGAAAAGCCATGTTAAGGAAAATTACAAAGACATCAGAGGAGTGCTGGCAGATGCAGAATGGCAGTTACCTCTGTGGGAGAGGAGGGGAGGGGACGCAGGGGCAGTTTTGGCTGTTGTAGAGATAAAGCTTTATCTCTGAAGTTAGGGGATGGGTATGCATGTTGTTATAGTCTTTATGCCTTTTTGTGGGTTTTAAATAGTTCATAATGTAACTTTTTAAAAAGCTGCCATTCTGAATAGAATTGTGAGCTGCCAATGCCAAGTTTAGGTTTTGAACATATTGCATGGGAGTGGGAACATAGAAAGAGGCTTGAAATGGAATCAGATTTGCTTGCTTGAAAAAATCAGCCAGGCTGGATATGAAGAGGACAAGATTAGAGACAGGGAGGCCAGGGAGGGGGCTGCCACTCCAGTCCCCTGAGAGGTGACGGTGGCCTGACTGACATCCCAGGTTGTGGTTAGGGTGGCTAAGGGGTCTAGTTGGTCATAAGGACTTGGTAAGATGCAAGGATGGGATGGTGGGGAAGATTCTGCTGTGAGTGAGCACCCCATCCCCTGACTGAGATAATAGAATCCAAGTGGAGGGCATATTAGAATGGAGAGGCACCAGGGTCACTCAGGAAAGGTTGGATTTGAGGTACCATTGTGATGTCATGGTGGAGGAGGGATGCATGAGTTTGGTCCCCAGGGAAGAGATCTGGGAACCTCGAGTGCTGATGCAGATGGGAGCTGCAGAGGTAGGCGAGATGCTCTGATGGGGATCCTGGTAGGGGAGAAGCAAAGAGGATCCAGGACAGACAACTGCAGCACCCGCTCAGGCAGAGAAAGGGAAGCTCCAGCAGCTCCCAGCCCTGCAGATGCCCTTTGGCATCTGGTTAGCAGGAAAACCACCCCCACCACTACTTGCTCTGGTGGGCTCCTCCCTCTGTCCTCCCCCAGTGCGGCCCTACCCTTCCTGCCCCTGCCCATCCTGTATTCTATTTGCTGTGCAGATTTGCCTGCCTGGGGGATTGTATTCCTTTCCCTCCAGAATTAGCAAAAGGGCCAGAGAGAAAGGCTCCCTCCACAACCAGATCTGGATTGAGATCCTCACCCAGGAAGGCCCAGCAAACCCCTGGGCCTGTCTCTTTCAAAGACAGAGCCCTGAAAGACCCACTCCTGGAGCCTCCTCTGAAGTAGAGGCCAAATCGAGGAAGAGTACATAAGACGGGTTACAGCCTAGCTGGCCCCATCCTTCAGCCTCCCACCTCCCTTTATTTTTCCTTATGATAAATGTGAGACTGTTGACAACCTAAGTATCCTCTTTTCTATGCAGCCCCTGTCTTCTAGAACTGGAAATCTGTTTCTTACAATTTCAACTTTGATAAGAAGTTTGGGCCCTGAGTTAGGCAGGGATGGCTTTGGGCTCTTGGGGAAAAAAAAAAAAAAAAGTGTTCCTGTCTCAAATTTGGGAAAACTAAAAACAACGAAGTTGCATTTCAGAAATACCAATCTCTCAAAGCATTTCTCCAAAAATGTAGATTTCAACTGTGGTATGAAAATATACTGGAGGAATGTTACAGGGTTTTGCTTTTCTAAAACCAACCCTATGGTCAAAAGTAATAGAGCTATGAAATAAGATAATCAAAAAAGGAAAGTTTTCATACAGGAAACATATTAATGAGTCAGTTTAATGCCAAACTATTGCATCTATCTACTCGGAGATCTCAGAAGGGCTTTCAGAGTGAGTTACTTACCAGCCCTTTGAAACTCACTTGTATAAACCATAACCTTCTACTCTAAAATATATGCCAAGAAGAACAGGTGTGTGCAAATAAGCAATCTCCAGTCTCATGATCTTTCTTTTCACCTAATAATTGGCTTTTTACAGAACTGTGCAGGAGGCATTGAAAGGTCCATCGGTTCATTCCTCTGCGTCCAACTGAACAAAATCAGAGAGCAGGCAGCCATTCCCTCTCAAGCCCTCCTCTGCAAACCTACTCTGGTCTTTGGTTTCCTTTCCTTGAACATCAAATTGTTTTTGATGTGCCTTCTAACTCTTGGAATGCTCACTGCCATCATTCTTATTCTGGGCTTATCCTTGGGCGATGGTAGCCCTGGCCCAGTCCTTCCATCTGTGTTCACTGTGGGCCAGGATTCAGCCAGCTGATTGAATCAATAACCTGGGGAAAGAGTTGAAAGTGGTGCTTTTCCCAGGTAATATATTTACATTTTAATAAGAGTCTCCTGCGAGAAAAAAGTGTTAACTTCCAGGCATTAAAACTAGCTCTGTGTGTGTGTGTGTGTGTGTGTGTGTATAGAGGGAAGGAGAGAGGAAAAGAGGAGAATTGAGGAGGAGGAAGAGAGTGGCTGCCATTTATCAATGTTGCAAGAAGAACACAGAGAATACCCAGAGATGATCTCTGTTAATATTTTGATTTGGGCTTCCCAGGTGGCTCTCAACTTCTCTGGTGGCTCAGACAGTAAAGCATCTGCCTACAATGTGAGAGACCCAGGTTCAATCCCTGGGTCGGGAAGATCTCCTGGAGAAGGAAATGGCAACCCACTCCAGTATTCTTGCCTGGAAAATCCTATGACGGAGGAGCCTGGTGGGCTACAGTCCATGGGGTTGCAAAGAGTCGGACGTGACTGAGTGACTTCACTTTCACTTTTCAGGTGGCTCAGTGGTAAAGAATCTGCCTACCAAGCAGTAGACACAGGTTTGATCCCTGAGTCGGGATGTAGCTTAATCCCTGGAGTAGGAAATGCAACCCACTCCAGTATTCTTGCCTGGGAAATCCCTAGGACAGAGGAGCCTGGCAGGCTATAGTTCATGGGGTTGGAAAAGAATCAGACATGGCTTAGTGACTAAACAACAATATCTTAGTATATATCCTCCCAAGGACCTAGTGTTATAAACATGAATAATAATCCTTATCTCTAGCAGTCAAATTTTAGATACTTTTATAAAACTCAAAATTTTACACATTGTTTTATGCATCCCATTTAGTAACATTTATGCTGTTGTTCCAGTAATCCCACTTCTAGGAATTTATCCTAAAGAAAAAACGAGAATGATAAGAATAACATTAGCTCTTATATATTAAATTTTAATTGTGTACCAAGGGTACTGTGCACACATTAACTCACTGAATTCTTACACCCAGCCTGCAAGGCAGATAACATCATCCCTCACTCGAGGTCAGAGAAGCGAAGGACCTCAGGCAGGGTGCTCTGCTAGCAGGTGGTTCTGGGGCTGGGGCTCTGTCTGGGGGAAGGAACCCCAGAAAAAAGTATCACCCACTTGGCCTCTCCAAGAAGAGTGTATCCCTTATCCCAGAGTCTCCTATCCTCCCCAGTTGCTCCAAAGGTCCTGGACGGGAGGAATGTGGCCAAAGTCTTGTCCTCGCCTTCCGGAGTCGGGGGCAGCAGATGACCGTGCCTGTGTGCCCCCACTGTCTAGTTTTCAGCTCTTCTTTAAAAGCACTTCTTCCAGGAAGCCATCCCTCAATCTCTCAGACCAATTCTGTCTCCCCTTTCTCTGTTCTTTCATGGGACTGGAGCCACCTCAGTGAAGCCTGCAAGAGATTCTACTGCCTTCTACTGTGTCACTGTGTTCTCAAAATACGTTCTTAGGGTCCCAATCAGAATTCCCTGGAGAGGTGTTGAAAGTGCAGACCCACTGGATCAGATTCTCTAGTTGGGGGTGGGGCCCAAGAATCTGCCTGTCGTAAGCATTTAGGGGTGCACATTTGAGTGGGGGGGGGACACTGCAGTGGCGTGGATGCCTCCTCCGAGCAGGGACTGTCCCATTGCTCTTTCAGTTCCCCACGACCCTTAGCGCAGGAAGGTACAGCAGACAGTAGTGTTTGGTGGATTCATCATAGAGATGTATTTTGAGAGGAAGGAAATGAAAGTAGAGGAGGTGGAAAAAGTGGGATTGTGGGTGTAGAATAACTGAAGAGGGTGTAATTTGAGAGCTTTTACAGAAGAGTAAATGAGATGGGAAATCTTGGGGCTGATTGGGGTCCTTTGAGTGCTGCCAATAGATATTTGGTCAATATCTCCTTTTTACTCCCACAGATATTAATACATACTTTAGTCTCAGGGATTTTTTTTTTTTTTTTAATCTGGACTTTCAATGCCAGAATGAGTAATTGTGTATAAAGTGGGTCACAAGGAAGTGATAACTAATGCACAGACTATTTTAACTGCTGAATCAGAAATCTCTATGCTACATTATGAAATATGCAGGAAGGAAAATAAGCAGATGATAGGAGTGAAAGCAATCCTAAAATAATATTTTCACAAACAGATTCTAGCCCAACATACGCCTGAGGGGTGGGGGGAGGGGAGCTGCAATGATACACTCTCCTGCGCACGGACAAAGTGAAGTAAGATTGCCAAACTGGAGAGCTTTCCAAATGACATCAGACCTTCTGAGGCGCATGACCACCCAAACCCACAGCCTGAATGGCTTTGGCAATGTTGTGGGGGCATCTTAGTCACTCTCCTTCCTAGCACAGGCAGGCAGGGCTTAAAGCAAGCAGAAACAAACAGAACAAAACCCAAACGGAATTTAAAAATCCGTTCTATTTACTCTTCCTAAAACAAATAAACAAAATCCATCTTTTCAGTTAATTTTTGTTTAATAGATTTTTCTTCCTTGTGGTAAAATATATACAACATAAAAATTACTATTATAACTATGTTTAAGTGTACGATTCAGTGGTATTAGGGACCTTCACAATATTGAGCAACCATCACCACTATTTTCCAGAACTTTTTTTATCAATCCAAACAGAAACTCTGTACCCAATGAGGAACAACTTCCCAACCGCCCTGCCCAGATCTTGGTAACCATCATTTTACCTTCTGTCTCTGTGAATTTGCCTATTCCAGGAAACTTACATAAAGGGAAAAAAAATAATATTTGTCCTTTGGGACAAAAATAACACAGTATTTGTCCTTTTTCATTTTGCATCATATAGTCAAGTTTCTCTCATGTAGCATGTATCAGAATTTTGTTCATTTTTATGTCTGAATAATATTTCACTGTGTACATATACTACATTTTTTTTTAAATCCCATTCATAGGCTGGAACCCAACTGTCCACCTTTGGTCACTGTAAACAATGCTCCTCCGAGCACTTGGGTGCAGGTATCTGGTTCAGTCCCTCTTTTCAGCTCTTTAGGAATGGAATTGCTGAATCATGGTAATTCTATGTTTAATTTCTGAGGAACTACAAACTGTTTTTCACAGTGGCTGCATCATTTTATAGTCCCACCAGCAAGTGTTCCAATTTTTCCACATTCTGCCAATACTTACTGTTTTGCGTTTTAAAAAAAAAGTCATCCTAATGGGTGTGAAATAGTATTTCATTGTGGTTTGGAGAGATTTTTTAAACAGAAATCATACCAAGAACACACATTATAGATAATTTCATATAATTTAGATTTTGAAGCAAAAGTAGGAATCATAACATATACTGAAAACAATACTAAACTCATATATATAAACTCATTGTGCAGAGCATCTTTTGCTGTATTCTACTTTTGGTGTAAAGTTCTAACCTCCTATATTCTCATCCTGACATTAGTTGATCTTTCCTTCTGACACAAGTTTAAATTTTGTCTAATATTCTAAAAATAATTTGTGTAATAACATTAAAAGATGTGTTCATCCCTGGTGGTGATTGTTATTACTTCTGGTATCCTATTGCACTAGTTTTCAAGGTTGAACAGATTCCTTGAATTCCACTGTTAGATTACGTGGCATTTTACAGTCATAAGGAACAAAGATAAGAAGCTATTTCTTTGAAGTTGACCTGCGGTCTTTTCTTAAACTGCTTATTATAGTCAAATGACAGATCTAATGTATTGAAATACTCTCTGTTACATCTTAATTTTCCTTGGGCATAACCAACACATTTGATAAAGAGAGACCTTTCATGAACACTTGGTTAATACAAAGTTGAAGGCCTTGCTATGAGCCAGCCATTCTGCTGGATCTGGATAAATACTGGTGACTAAACAGACTTTATGGCATGTGGTAGACATTTCCAGAAAGAGATAGCCCTATTGTTTGACTAATACCTTAAAGGATAACTAATAATTTAAGGGTAACTCATAGAATTTGAGAGATAAATTTGGACCAGGACTAAATTACACTTATTGAATTGAATTTTACCTGATTTCCCCTAAAGGATTTGCTGCTGCTGCTAAGTCGCTTCAGTCGTGTCCGACTCTGTGCGACCCCATAGGTGGCAGCCCACCAGGCTCCCCTGTCCCTGGGATTCTCCAGGCAAGAACACTGGAGTGGGTTGCCATTTCCTTCTCCAATGCATGAAGGTGAAAAGTGAAAGTGAAGTCGCTCAGTCGTGTCCGACTGTTAGCGACACCATGGACTGCAGCCTACCAGGCTCCTCCGTCCAGGGGATTTTCCAGGCAAGAGTACTGGAGTGGGGTGCCATTGAGTTAACTTATAAAAGATATATACAATAGTGTTCATATACAGAAAGACAGAATCTAGATCAAGAAGTAAGGAAGGTAGCAACATACTTGTCCTAAGTTGCCTATGTTAGACACAATTACTATTATGTAATTACGATGTTTGACACCAACTTTAGAGATGCATTTGCTTGCAGAAAAACAGTTAACATTGACTTGTTATAACATTGATAATTGAGGCTCATATATTGATATATATATATCATATATTGTTATGCTGAGGCTCAACGTTGATATATTGAGGCTCAGATATCTCACGTAACAAGAAGACCCAAGTCATGTCATCCAGGGCTGCCGCAGTGATTCTCTGTTAGGATCCAGTTTCAGCATCTTTCGGCTATGCCATCCTCAGCATGTTGACCTTTGCCCTCATGCTTGTCACCTCCTGGTCCCCAAACTGAGGTTGCTGAAACCTCAAGGCAGGAAGAAAGGAGAAGGGCTAGTGGGCAAGAACTCTCTCCTACTTTTCTTTCTTTTTTAAAAAAAATTTAACCAAAAACAATGAAGGGTCTGAAGTATCATCCTGTTTGCAAGCTAAGCAGTTAGCCTGCCTTGGTTTCATGGTTGCTGGTAGAAGTCATGAGACTCCTGGGTCAGGGACAATCAGCTCTATTACTCAGCACACAGCAAGCAGCAGGATTTGTGGTAGTTCTCCTTGCCCAAGTCCCATAGGGGTGATACAGATAGGCCCACAGGAATGTCGGCACACTCAATGGGTTGCCTCCCGGGAGAGGAACCTTGAACTCAGGGACTCCAAATCTTACAGGATGAGCAGTAGCCAGGCCTGCTTTTTGCTCTAGAGAGAAAGTATCTGTATCTTCAGAGGCTGTTATGCTATGCAAGCATCCTTGGAAGGATACTCTGTTGCTATCAGTAAGTCCTTTGCTTGTAAGGTACACTGAAATGAGAGAAACTCTGGAAAACTGTCTCCCAACAACATCCTCCCCAGGGACTTCTGCCTGGATGCTCTCTGATTTGCCGGGGAGCTGTGAACCTGGGCACTCTGGCTGGGTACACTGCTGTTCATAAGGAAAGATGAGTGCAGAATGGAGCTTCTCAAGAACACAACAAAAGCTGTGCCCACGTTTTTAATCTGTGTGACCAATGTCTTTTTCTCATTGTATAATAAGTTTTATGACACTTTATTTATTGGTCCTGCCAGAAATAATGTGTCCGACTTAGAAGAAAACTCCTATAAGTACCACTTTGTAAATTTCAGACAAGGTATCAGCAGTTTAGTGCAGAATTTTAATGTCATAACTGCATAATATCTAAGTGTATAGGCCCATCACTCCTTAGAACTCTTCATATTTAAAAAAAAAAAAAGTCTGTGTTTGTTATTTTTCCAGATCATTTTTAGGGAGTGAGTAACCATTCTTTTAAGAAAATGTTTATGTCATGAAATTCTTCCCAATCTTTGAGTATCTGTCACTTAAGGAACAGGTTCTACTTTGTCAATAGAGAGGTGTTTGGTAAGAGGTTTATAAATATATCTTTTCTGGTTTCATTTATTTTAAGAGAATTTTTTCACCTCATGACAGTCATTTGGGGCTGACAATGTTACCATGGTAACCATGTGCCACAATACTGGTTGCTGGTGAATATTGATCCTCCGCCTCTTTCACTACAGTGCTTGCTCCCTTACTAGAAGGAGCCTTGCCCAGAGCACATCTAGGTCAAGGAACCCAGGCCCTGTGGCAGCTGGTACTATAACAGAAACCTCCTGGCTTTCCCTCCCAGGAACCAGTCTAAAGATTCCACTGAGAACCCCAGCTCAACCCATATCATCATGGCTTACATTTCTACTGTGACAAATAGAGGCAAAACTTCTTTGTTTCTTTTTTGGCTGCACTGTGAGAGCTCAGCAGCTCAGTCAGTGCAACAGCTAAGGCACTCAGGGAAAATCTCTGATGTGAATGGACATGCCTTACCCAGTGGTAGAGAAGTTTGAAACTACTTTTCAAAGCCCTTACCGTATGATTTTGAAATAAAAATGCTTCTTTCCTGAGAAAGAAGGAGAGATTTTAATCTGGGTGGTACCCTGGGAATTTAATGATGGAGCAGAGACCAGGGGCATCCCAGAGGTGATGACTATCAAGGCTGTGGCAGGGTGATCGCAGATGGGGTTGACCTCACTTCTCCACAAATGGAGGAGAGCCTCTCCCCTTCAGCAAGGTTTTATGTATGAGAAGCCGGGGGAGGGGGGCAGGGGGTGAGGGGTGGGGAATGGGAGTTTGTTAGAGAAAGCAGCTTCGAAAACTTCATTCTCTGTGCCAAGAACTAATGGACTGTCTTCAATGTGCATGAAAATCTGTTCGGCATGGTGACCAGGGGAGCCAAAATGAGGCCTCCACAGACCTAATTTGGCATCAGTCTATCTCCGTGTGAGGAGGTCTGGATGTGTTTATTCTGCTCTCTGCTGTAACTAAGAAGAAAACAAATAAAAACCCTGCAAAGGTTCATTGAGACAACAGTTGGTCACAAAAAAGGAATTTGAACCAAGATAACGTTGGTTACATTTTATCCACATGTTCCTGAAGCCAGTGCACTCACAGTTGAATACATAGCCTTTCACTATTAGATGAAAAAGGAGCCTAATCAGCGTTGACTTTGTAAAATTAAAGTAATCTACATACACACACTTTTGATATCTCAAGAACCACTGACACAATGAAAGGATTCCTACATCAAGTGAGACATTTCATTCTCTTATCATCTTTGTCCCCTGTTGGGAGAGGTGAATGAGTGTTGGTAGAGTGGAAACGTATGGAAAAACTGCTCCCCTGACACTTGCAGTGACAGCCAGCCTTTGTGGAGCTCTGTGACCTGCACACTGTTCCTTAGCGCTTTCCAGTGGGATTTCGCTGAATGCTGGTTAATGGCCCTTTTAAGTAAACTTGATCCTAATCCCCACTTTACTGTTGTGACAACTGAAGCACAGAGGAGTTAAGAGACTTGTCCAGCAACACACAGCTAGTTGTACAGGACCTATGCCTCTCATGTAAAATGATTTGCATGCCCCCTCTAGCTTTGTGGCTCAAGGTCCTCACAACAAAATGCTCCGACAGGAAGGGGAGAGGAAACCAGGCTGTGGTATATTGGAGGGGGAAGAAACAAGGGAGGCTCTTAAAGTCCCTAGGCAGCATCTCCAAGGACAGTGCAATTTCTCATCCATGAGCTATTGGTCAGGTTCCCTGGCCTCAGAGGCCTGTCGGGGTCACATTGCTCAACAGCCAGTAGGGAGCTGCAGGCCTGGAAAGAAGCCCGGGCTATAGGGCTGCCAGGGCCTGGCTGGTCTTCGACTCCCAGATAGAGGAGAATGTTGTTCTGGGTACATTTTCCTTCTAATGACCTTTCTGAGATAAGCGGAAATGTCGTTTCAAGGTCATTCTGTTTCCCAAACTGTCTTCCTCCCTTTGTCTTCTTCAGCACCAAAAAGTCTCCTCCTCTGAGATCCAGCCAGTTCCCCTGACCTCCTTGGGGACTTCTGACTGCTTCTAGGGGAGTGAAGTCATTCCCAGCATTGCTTTTCTGCGGGGATCCAGTCAGGCTGATGGTGGTGTCACGACTGAGTACAGACTGGCTTTTCAGCAAGATGCACTTTTTTTTTGTTTACGCTGCCCGTTTCCCCAGAGAATCAAATTTTGTTTAATCTGAATGGGAACTGTTTAGAATGGTGATGTCACTGTCTGTCATTTGAAATTAAAAAGCAGAAGGGATATATGCCAACACCTTCCCTTGGAATTTCTTTACCTCCTCCCCTTTCAACATAGCCTCTTGGATCTTAAATCTTTTCACCCTTTATCTCTTGGTCATCAAGATAATGAATGCTTCTGGCCCTAAAATACACATTACTTCAATTCTTTGGTTTAAGAATATATGGATAGTTTTAATAAAAGAGATGACGGGATCAATTCAACTTTCTAAATCCAAAGTCAAGCCCTCTTGGTTAAACTTATAATACTGTGTCTCACAGGCTTAGTTTTAAACCAAGGATTTAAAGCATAACTTATTTGTTTCTCTGAAAAACTTAAAAAAAATCCAAATGGGGATAATTTTTCACATCTGCCTAATGCTGTTTCTAGTTGAAAAGACATAAGAGAATGTACAATTTTGAGTTACAATAACTTCCAGTTTATAATTAAAATCAAAATGGGAAATTCAAGTGAAAGAACTCAGATACTTTCGAAAGGTATTCTTTATATGAAGACTCAAGGTAGCATATTTTCTTAGCTTTATCAGGCATTGATTTTTTATTTCTTCTATTTTTGTGCAGGTGAGGTAGGGAGGAGCAGATGTTTTGTCTCCGTCACGTCAATAATTCACTTCATTATTATTGTTTGACTTGCCTTGTGTGTGCTGTTCACTAACGAGGCCTACAGTGCTGTCCACAGGGTCTGAAATGTGTAAGAAGGGGTCAGAAGGCCTTGGGAGAACTGAAAAAGAAGTCACTGCCCTGGCTTCAGTCACCTATCCCCAGACCAAACCACAGCCAGTCATCCATGACGATTTGGAGACCGGCCCCCACTCAGCTGCTATTTTCGACCGCAGTCCTTGTTGCCCTAGGCGCTCACCCACGAGACTGAGAACTTTAATGCCAGAAAGAAGTTAGAAACTTATATTGAAGAGCAGACCTGGGTTGTAAAGAACATAGTTCTAGGGAGACTGGTGAATGAAGAAGGGTAGTAGGTATGAATGGGGTCTGACTAGAGCATGACAGAAAAGAAGATCAAATGTGCTGACGTAAATGGAAGCCAAGATTCCAATGAAAGACTAAGGTGTTCTATTCTACTGAAAGACAGCAGGTGCTCAACGAAAGCTTCTTAACTGGATTAACAAGATGGTGGTCAAGGGATCCTTGGTGGTGGTGGTGGGTGGCAGGGGAGCGAGAGCAACCAGCTCAAGATGTTAAGGGTCCGAAAAAGTGACAGTGAAAGTCACTGAGTCTTGTCTGACTCTTTGTGACCCCATGGATTATACAGTCCATGAAATTCTCCAGGCCAGGATACTGGAATGCGTAGCCTTTTCCTTCTCCAGGGGGTCTTCCCAAGCCAGGGATCAAACCCAGGTCTCCTGCATACAGGTGGATTTTTTACCAGCTGAACCACAAGGGAAGCCCAAGGATACTGATGTGGGTAGCCTATCCCTTCTTCAGCAGATCTTCCCAACCCAGGAATTGAAGCAGAGTCTTCTGCATTGCAGGCAGATTCTTTACCAACTGTTAAGGGTCTGTGGAGAGGGTAACTGAAGCTTGAATCAGGGAGTCTCTTTGGAGGAGCAGATCCAAGCAACAGAAGCCAGGCTTGGCTGTGAAGCGAGATGGGGCAAAAAGTTGCCTACACAGTGTCTACTCGTCCCTTTTCCCCTCATAACACAACTCAGATTTTAAACTGGGTGACACTATGCCCAGCTGGAAGATTATATTTGTCAACCACATTTGCATCTGGGTTGGCCATTGAGATATAAGCATAAATCTTTGGGTTGATCTTCTGTGAAAACTCCTTAAGAGGGGCTAGACTGCTCACATACTTTTTTTTTTTTTTCTTCCTTCTCCCTTCCTCTTGTGCCTTCTTGGACCAGAAGATCAATGTGATAGCTGGAGCTCTAGCTGCCACATTGGACCATGAAGTGAATTTGAAGATGCAAGTCATATACCAAGGATGGCAGAACAAAAAGAGGAAATCTGAAACTTTGATGACACTGTAGCTCCCATATCAGCCAGAATCCTGTTTTATTTTGTATGATAGAGAAATAGGCTTCTATCTTATTGAAACCATTGTTATTTCCTCCTTCACCTGGGACATCACAAGCCTAGGGAATTTTTGGAAGGCCTTGACTAAAGAGTGAAAAATTAGGGATTTTATTTGTTTTTTGGTATGTTCATTTTTAAAGTTAAATAAGCTGTAAAATAAAGGTGATATAACTTAACAAAATGGTCTCTGAGCTCAATCATAAAAGGAATCAAGAGGTTATGTATTATTGTGTTATGTATTCATTTGTTTTAAACAAAAAGAGGCTTTGTTTGCTTATGTAACTGAGAAATTCAGAGGTTGTGTGGACTTAGGTAAGGCCAGATATAATAGCTGGACAAGCCAAAGAAGACCCAGTGTCTCTTCATTTCTTCTTAGTCTCCCATGGTTTTATTCTTAGACTGTCCAGGTGGCCGGCCCCAAGCCAATCACTGTGGCTAGGGTAACTACGACAATAGAACCCATTGGATGTCTTGACCCTACCAAGGTCCATCCAGAGAACCACAGTTAGGTTGCTGCTGCTAAGTCGCTTCAGTCATGTCCGACTCTGTGCGACCCATAAATGGCAGCCCATGAGGCTCCCTCGTCCCTGGGATTCTCCAGGCAAGAACACTGGAGTGGGTTGCCATTTCCTTCTCCAATGCATGAAAGTGAAAAGTGAAAGTGAAGTTGCTCAGTCATGTCCAACTCTCAGCGACCCCATGGACTGCGGCCCACCAGGTTCCTCCGTCCATGGGATTTTCCAGGCAAGAGTGCTGGAGTGGGGTGGCATTGCAAGTTAATCTCTCCCAAATGCACGGCTAGGAAGTGTGGGGCTCTGATAGGAAGGGGGAAAAGGAAATGCATATATGGACATCACCATGTGCTCTCTATCTCTCCTGGCCATCCTTCCCAAATAGTGTTATTTGAAGTGCTTCAGTTTTTAAAAGGAGCCTGGTGGACTGTGGTCCATAGGGTCGCAAAGAGTCAGACACGACTGAAGCGACTTAGCACACAAGCGTGTATGTCTCATATAGTCAGCAGGCCTTGCTTGAGAGGATGAGCACATATTAAGCCCTGAGGATGAGTGGCGCTAGCACACAGGGACACATGTGCTCTTTCTGAAGGTCAGGAAGCATGCATGAGGGCATGGGGAGTAGAACGGGGAAGACTATGACTAGGACTGGGTGATGCTCAGAGAGGGTGCACCTGTGTGGGTCCCGAAGCACGGCCCCTGGGTAGCTCACTGCTCCTGTGCATCTGAGAGAGGGAAAAGCAGATGGGGGATGCACATGGGGCCCTCAAGCTGCACCTGTTTTGCAGTCTTACCAGTGCTGGGTTTTGACTGGGGTTCTGAATCCTGCTGGTTGGGGAGTCTGGGGGACGAGGATGGATAGAACTTATTGGCTCTTAACTGGGATTTGGGGAATGCTTGGGGGATAAATTGTTAGGAAATGAGGGTGAAATCCCTGAAACTCTCAGGAAGAGTTTCTGCCAATCCAGCCACTCAGCTGCTCTCCTGACCCTGGAGCAGGTTCTTGGGGGTTTTCAGTTTATCATGACACAATTCTTTTTCCTAGAAGAGTTAAAGAATAAGGCTCCATAACCCAAAAATAATTCAGAGCATGGTATTGTCCCTATTTTAAATCATCTCCCATGGGGTTCAGTTAACAATGTACATGTCAAATTATGTCACGTCCATTAGCTGCTCTAATTTGGTCAGGCTGGGTCAGGCAGTCCCTGAACTGACGGAGCTGTGAACATCCCAGCAGACAGAGCAGCGGCGCCCGAGCTGCCCTTGGCTTAAGCTGCATCAGGGTGCGACATCCCACTAGGGAGCTCCACGCAGTGACACATGAAAGGTTAACCTCATGATGACAGAGACCCGTCATCAACCCCTTTTATCAGAGGTTTGCCCCTGGAGACCAGAGTATGTGGGTTTGAATCCCAGCTCTGTCATTTAGCAGCTCAGTGATCCTGGGTAAATTCTCTAACTTTTCTGAGCCAATTTTTCACATCTGTAAAATGAGAAAACTTGTAACACTTCATTTATACGGCTGTAGTGAGAATGAAATGCATGTAAAATGTTTGGCAGAGTGCCTGACACTTAATAACAACTCAATCCTAGCTATTTACTAGTGGTAGTAGTATTTAATTTTTTATCTTGTGTGTGTGTGTGTTAGTCTCTCAATCATGTCTGACTCTTTGCAACCCCATGGACTGTAATCTACCAGGCTCCTCTGTCCATGGAATTCTCCAGGCGAGAATGCTGGAGTGGGTTGCTGTTCCCTTCTCCGGGATCTTCCCCACCTAGGGACTGAACCTGGGTGTCCCGCATTGCAGGCAGATTCTTTACCATCTGAGCCACCAGCGAAGCCCTACAAAATTGGGGCTCCTTCCAAGATCACCCCCTCAAAATTCTTCACCAGCCCTCCAGAGACCAAGAGAAGATGAGCAACCCTTTCTGGAGGGCGTGTAGGGGTAGCCAAGAGGAGTCACAATGGTATTTTGACATAGAATTATTTAAAATGTGGCAAGAGTAGCCTCGACTTTAAGACCAGCTCTGTGTGGGCACGGAAGGCTTCTTTATCTGCCTAAGTGACCACAGGATGCCCTTGTAAGCCACACAATGGGTCCATGGAGCTCCAAAAAGGCAGACATAAGGGGCCGCCATCCTCTCCATTTTGCTATAGAGGTAAACTGAGGCACAGAGAAGTCTACACACACAGGCATAGTTCCTTCCCCAGCTTCTGAAAGAACAAGTGAAACTGGGGTAATTACAGAGGCAGAAGCAAAATCTCCTCCTCAGATGGCAAGAGACTGAGGTATCTGGGCCGTAAACCACAATGGAGGCTAACATTAGGGAAGTAATCTGAGGTTGCTTCACATGCGCGGAGACTGCCTTTCATCCTCTTCCTCATGCAAACCGTCTGGAGTCGTCTGGCCACCCCTTCGTGGGCACATCCAGGAGGTGGTGTGTTGTAGAAAAAAAGTGTTAGTTGTTCAGTTGTGTCTGACTCTTTGCTACCCCATAGATTGTAATTTGCTGGGCTCCTCTGTCCATGGGATTTTCCAGATAAGAATACCGGAGTGGGTAGCCATTCCCTTCTCCAGGGGATCTTCCCGACCCAAGGATCAAATCTGGGTCTCCTGCACTGCAGGTGGATTCTTTACCATCTGAGTCACCAGGGAAGCCTAAAGTGAAGAAAGTGTTAGTCGTTCAGTCCTGGCTGATTCTTTGTGACCCCATGGACTAAAAAAGCCCTGGTTTGTATTCAAGAGACCTGTACTTTAAGCCCAGTCCTGGCAGACCAGCTGTGTGACCTTGGAAAAGTTACTTAACCTAGGACTGTACTTCAGAAATGGAAGTGAAGGGTTTGCATGACATCAGTGGTTTCCCAACCATGATTGGTCAGGAGAATCTCTGGGTGTGTGTTGGGGAATAGGGTGGGGAGGTGAGATCTGGAGCTTCAGAATCTGTATTTGCAACATGTTCTAAGTGATTCTGAAGAGCAGTCTCTGTTGGGAACCCTGGAGCAGATTCTATCTAAGATTCCTCAAAGGGCTCCAGGGTTTTCTGACAACAAAGCCTCCTTAAGCACATGTTGCACAATTCAGTCCAGAGGAGATGGCAGCCCTCACGTGAACCCCATGAGAGAGTCGGTGTGTACCCCTGTAAGCAGCCGACGCGGCTGAGCATGCGTTATGTACCGTGTGTGGGAGTGGGCTCCGGGGCTGGGCCTGTTTCTTAGCTGGTTCTCCCTTGGAGCCAGTGAACTGGGCTCGCCTGGGGTCAGTGGGACCTCGGCTTTGACTGTGACTGTCGACTGCCTTGTCCCTGAGGGCTTGGGGCTTCTTGGCATTGTGCTGTGGTCTGGAACACCCAACACACCTGCCTCAAGACTCAGGAGCCCATCAAGAATCTCACAAGCCTGCTGTGCATTCTGGAGGCTGACATCCTTCACGTGAGCTTTGGAATTATTCAGCCCTGTGCCTCCAGCTGTCCCCAAGTCACAGGAAGTCCTGGTTTTAATGAGGAGCTGTGGAATGCCACGGCTAAAGCTGCCTTTAGTTCTCTTTCAAAAAGTTTCAATTATGGGTTGATCCTGACATTCTTTGGCTTTACTAAATAGGGAGGAGGCTTTTGTGTTTGTGTGGGGGCTGAGGCAGGAGTCAGTCACGGCTCTTGGGGCTGACTTTGATCTGGAAATGTGTGTCTGGACTGCCTCTGAGTGGCAGAGAGAATGGAGTGGTGGTCCCTGGCGGGACCCTCCCTGCCTACAGGACAGTGAGCAGGGGGGCGCTGCATGGGTGGGCGTGTGCAGATTGGTGTGCCTTAGTTCATGGGGCTGGCCACCACCAGCTCTTGACTGTTGTTGCCATGTACCAATGAGAGCCTAACGTTGCCAATACTCCTGCTACTTTAAAGAAGTCAGAAGTTTCAATTTTACCTGAATTCTCCCAGTTTTAAAATAATGACACCTTGAATTTAGAAATTCCTCAGACCAAGCAATGGCACCCCACTCCAGTACTCTCGCCTGGAAAACCCCATGGACAGAGGAGCCTGGTGGGCAGCAGTCCATGGGGTCGCTAAGAGTTGGACACGACTGAGCGACTTCACTTTCACTTTTCACTTTCATGCATTGGAGAAGGAAATGGCAACCACTCCAGTGTTCTTGCCTGGAGAATCCCAGGGACGGGGGAGCCTGGTGGGCTGCTGCCTATGGGGTCGCATAGAGTCAGACACGACTGAAGTGACTTAGCAGCCGCAGCAGCAGACCAAGCAAACCATACCTTCAAGCCACAGTCTGAGACTCTAGGCAGAAAACGTGCTCTAGAGGACTGGTCTGGGTATGCTCTAATAGTCTGCTCCCAAATGAGCAGAACCCCCAGAGGGAGACTATTATGTCTTAAGAGTGAAAGCCATCTCCTAGGTGAGTTCCTTGGCAGGAGGGGGAAGGAAGGCTCTCTGGCTTTCTGAGGCCCTAGAAATCCCCCTTTCCCCTGCTCTGTAATACCCCGCTGTAGTGCCAGGGACCCACAGAGCTCACCTGGGCTCTTCCTCTATGTGACCCTGCTCCCAACAACCCCTAATAATCAGCCTGCTTCCTCAGGTGTGACACTCAGTTACAGACTATGACACCATTTCCTTTCCCACCTAGAAAAACAACTGAACCCAAGTAACACGGCAATAACTTCTGACATGGACAACTTTGAGGTTTCTTTCATTTTTTAAAGGTTAATCACTTATGTAATACTTTGGTACTCCAATAGAGACAATTTATTCATGACACACATCTCAATGTGGCAATACATAAAACAGATAAGGAACAAGAAGTGGCTCCAGAATTTCTATATGGGAAAATCTTGGGGGTGGCATTTTGTTGGAAGCAAGGAATAGCTGAAGGATTTCTTCTAAAGCTATGCTGCTGCTGCTACTGCTAAGTAGCTTCAGTTGTGTCCGACTCTGTGCAACCCCATAGACGGCAGCCCACCAGGCTCCCCCGTCCCTGGGATTCTCCAGGCAACGCTATATACTCTTAAATTGCACATTTACCTAAAAAGCGAAGGAATCCCCAGCAGCCAGGCTTTGGCCGTACCATTGTGATCCGTCAGGACACAGGCAAGAGCAACACTAAGGTAGAGACCGACCCGCTCCTTCTCAATGGGGAGGGGGATGGGCAGGATGAAGTCCCAGAACAACCCAGGTGCAGCACAGGCCCCAATGCTCAAGAAAATATTCAATCTGTGGCTATTACCCAGAAGTCGACAAATAAATGTTGGAGAGGGTGTGAAGAAAAGGGAACCCTCCTACCTGTTGGTGGGAATGTAAAGCGGTACAGCCACTGTGGAAAATAGTATGATTCCTTAAGAAGCTAAAAATACAGCTGCCATATGATCCAACAATTTCACTCTTTGGTATACACTTGGAAAAAACGAAAACTCTAATTCAAAATGATATATGCACCCCAATGTAGAAAGCAGCACTTATAATAGCCAAGACATGGAAGCAACTCAAGTGCCCATCAACAGAAGACTGGCTTAAGACGTGGTATATGTACTCAATGGAATAGTACTCAGCCATAAAGAATGAAATATTTGCGGTTTGCAGCAACATAAATTAACCTACAGAATATTACATTTAATAAAGTCAAAGAAAAATTGAAAGAGAATTTCAATTCACATATGAAAATTTCATATGTGAAATATAAAAATAAAACAAATAATTTTATATATAAAACAGAAACAGACTTATAGACATAGAAAATAAACTTATGGTTTACCAAAGGGGAGAGTAAAGGTTGGAAGGAGGGACAAATGAGAAGTATGAGATTAACAGATACAAACTACTATACATAAAACAGATAAGCAAGAAGGATTTACTATACAGCACAGGGAATTATAACCTATAATGGAATATAATCTGCAAAAAGCAAACTCAAATCAGGTGTTGTACACCTGAAACTAACAGAATATTATAAATCAACTATACTTCAATTAAAAAATACTTAATTATAAGCAAATATTTAATTTGGAGGCTGATGATTTTGAGCCTAGTCTCTGAAGTGTCTTGGACCAAGAGTGGAGACTGAGCCATTTTGGATAAAACCAAACCTGCTCCTTGGTAAAGGTCAATGGTAATGTCAGTAATATCTCAGACATCTGCTCCCATGGGCTCCTTCCGCCAGGCAGCCAGATGGCTCATTATGAGCAACACGCAGCCCTCCAGGTCTGGTGGCCTGGTTTGTTGGCAGCAGATGCCCTGGGGGACAGGGACTTAACCCCATTGCTCAGAGTGGTTCCCAGAGGATCCTGTCCTTGGGTCCCTCCTTAGAATAGCAAACTCAAGGATAACCAGGGGAAAGTTTACTTTGAAGTGACTTATAAACTAACTCTAGAAAAGGAGAATAAAATGAAATACTCATACTTGCCATGACGTGGCTGAATTATTTCCATCACCATAATGCTACTATTAATATTTGGTAATATTTCAAATATTACCAATATTCATGTATAACTCTGAGGGTTCCAATATTTGACCTTTCACTAAACTGGTGGTTGTCATCACACTTAAAAACTATCTCGCCAGCACATCATACCTTTCTAGAATATCGATCATCAGCAACTGGTAAGAACTCACACCGTTTTAACTTAAATTTATCTGTTCATAGATGGCTGGATTGTCCTTTTTTTTTTTTTTTTGACTTTTTAAGCAGTAGTAACTTGACACTGAAAAGGCTTATGATGTTGGTACCTTATGTTTTTCCCTGGGAACAAAGAATTCTGGCAGGACATACACACAGGTATATACATAGACACACATGTGGGTCTGCATTCCGAGCTATGCACCATTAATATTTTTGAGTTGAAGAGTGTGTCTGAGGGACAAAGGGACCAGAAAGTCACTTCTGCAGAACGGGTTGTCCATACTGTGGTTTCTTCTGTCTTAAGTCACCTCCTTGCAGTTACTCCTGGGTGTGTGCTATGCTCTGACCCACTCACCCAGCTCACCCACAGAGTTTCCTCCTCCGCCTCCCTCAGGCCTGGCCAGCCAGGAAGTTCAGCCACAGCAGAGACTCTGAGCTGAGCATCTTCAATGGCCCCAAAGGCCAGAGGCACTTGGTAACATCCAAGGCAGGTCTGAGGCTTGGGGCCACTTCACAGCAGGACCATCTTTCTACTTGAGTCATTCTAGATTAGAGCTCCCTTGGATTTCTTTGCCTTAAATGCCTTCAAATGTCTGCAGCTCTCCTGAATGTTCATCTGGTTTGCTATGTCTTAGCCTGCTAAACACAGGTGATAAGATGGTAGATGAGACAAGGGGCTTGGTAACCTCAGTTTTTGGTGATATGAGATGTGAGGATATATGTGCAATTTCTTAACACACATGTGGCCTAAACACTTGCACATGCAGCATCTTGAGAACAGAGTGACTTCTTTAACTGTTTGTTTTTTTTTAAAGGAATGATAGTAATTCAACCAGCATACATCATCGGAGAACAGTTGCTATTTTTCAGGTATTATCACAAGACCGTGAGTTTCAATGTCAGAAAGCCTCTGCCCTCCAGAGTTTTACAGTTTCAGTGGAAAGAGATTCTTGCTAAAAAGCATAAAGCCAAATTCCTCTTGCTTCTTATGTCAAGGTTGTTCTATCCCAGTGTGAGCAGCAGCCTGCCAAGGCAGGTAACAGCACAGAGCCATGGGCTTAGCATGGTCCACAACTTCCAGCGAAAAAAGGTCCTCAAAGATTTGGAGGGAACATTAATTGTTTTTCTTAAATTAAAATAACCACAAACCTATTCTGAAATAGCATGCAAAAAAAAATGATATAGTCCTCCCACCCCCAACTGCAGCTCCTCTTCCACCTATATCTCCTTGGTGGAAAAAGGGCTGCTGCTTAAGACAGGGATGCTGAAGGGACAGGGAGCAAAACTGAGTAAGGAGGAGTGGGGACAGTCAGAGAGGGTCAGCTGGGCAGAGGCATCTGAGAATGTGTAAACCTCAGACAACGTCCCTGTTGCAGGGATGCAGGGTGTAGGCCCAAGCACCCCAGGTTAGAAGGAGACACACAGAAGTGTCTTTGGGGACTTTGTGGCTTCAGCAGTTCTTAGTTTCAGAAACAGGGGAGAGACATTCACCATGAGCTCCAGACCAGGAGGAGACACAGTGTTTGACGCCAGCTGGCGTCTCCTCCACTGTGGCCTTGTCTGCTTTAAAGTTCTCCTCTACTCTCCCCACGAAGTGGGGAGGCTCTTGAGAGCCTGAAGCAGAGAAGTTGTGTAGAACAGAACAGGCAGGCACACCATGCCCTCCAGCACGTCAGGCTGGCAGGAAGCTCTGCGGAGTAACTTCGGTTTTAGTTGGAAACCTTCTGTCATGT